>SEYY01000102.1:7500-27500 GCA_009176605.1 Armadillidium nasatum | reverse complement strand
GGAATGTTTTTTTTTTTTCTTTATGTTAATACAAATTAAGTAGTGTTCAATTATTTTGTAATCAAAGCTAAATTCATTTTCGCATTCAATTTCGTATACAAGGTTTATTTTTTTATTTAAAAAAAAATAAAAAATCTACAGTTAAAATATCTAGTTCATGAGTTTAATAACATTTTTACTAACTTATCAAAAATAAAAATATCAAATTTACTGTTTATATTCCAGTGAGAATATAATTCAAATAAAAGAAAACCAATGAAACAGTGTTGCAAACAACAAATTCAGGTTTAAATTTTTTTTATCAATTTTACTCATGTGAATCTATGTTATCCTTTAAAATTTCTCAATAAAAGAGTTATAAAACATAATCCACAATGCATATATAAGCAGTTAGTCTCTTTGGTAAATATCTAAGAACCTTTCCATTCAAAATAAAACTCTACAGTATTCTCACCTCAATTAACTGTCTGAAATCTACATAATCTTCTCACCCATATGTACAGAGTACAAGCCAAAAAAGCCTACTAATTCTCATCAGAGTTGGGGGAGAATATCAAAACCAGAGTCCAATTAAAGGCCGACATGTCCCGATACACTAAAGGAATTTATTACTTTGATAGGGAAGTTTCTCAAAGTTTTTTTTTTTTTTTTTGTCTCCCGAATTTCCACCAAAGTTGGGGAAATAACGGAACCTGGTCGTCAAACATCGACATGTCCCGATACACGACGATTGAAAGTGCGCAATCAAAGGAAGTTGGGAAAGCAGATAAAGGGAGTGTGATCCAGACCTTACCAGTAGAGTACATGTAAGATTTAGCATAGCGGTTAAATCTGGGGTCAGAGAGTTGGACAGAGAAAGGATGAGTGTGCAGAAAAGCGTGCCATACGAGCCCCTTCTCAATGGAAGAGGTATGCGACGGAAGAGTTCAGAAAAGCAGTGTCCATTATAATAGCGATAGTATAGAGAGAATTCGATGGGCATAAAGAGACTGGAGAGAATTAGTGAGAGAGGGAGAATTGATAAGACGAAAGACCTAGACTCCACCTTGTCAAGGAGAGCTGTATGAGTGGAACCACACCAGATGTATGAGGCATACTCCATGCAGGGGCCAACAACACCCCTATAAAGAGGAGGCAACTGAGGTGGAGTGAAGAAATTCTGAAGGAGCCTCAGAACACCAAACCTCTTAGAAGAAGAGAAGAGAAGTAATGTAACCCTTCCAAGAAAAATCACGAGAGAAAGAAAAACCAAGAATATTAATTTCGGGTTATGTCTATGTCAGGTTAGGTATTAAACACGAAATCCTTAAAAAAAAAAATACACACACACACACACACTTATCCTCACCTGTAAATAGCTACATGAACACCAGCTGTAGTGTCCTTCCTTTAATTTTTTAATCTTTTTATCACGCTTCTGTTCGGGAGTGAGCTTCCTCGCTGCATTGGCGTCCTCGTGAGCCTTCAGGCGCTTCGCCATCTGTTCTCGAACGTGCTTCTCCATTTTGGTAGGATCTAAAACTGCTTCCGTTCCAAGCACACGCATTAAGTTCGCCATTCTCACCTACGACAATTTAAAAGGAATAATAATTAACCATATTAATAATAATTAACTATATATATATATATATATATATATATATATATATATATATATATATATATATATATATATATATATATATATATATATATATATATATATATATATATATATATATATATATATATATATATATATCCTTGGGGTTCGGGCGGGGGTTCGAGTCCAAGACGAATCTTCTCCTGTTTCTCCTTCCATGTTTCTCGACGGTTCATTCTACGTAGCTTCTTCCTTTCCTTCTTCGTGAGAAGTACCTGAAAAGACGAGCGTAGTAGTAGTAGTAGCAGCAGTAGTAATAGTAGTGGTATTAAAGTACCAGTTCAAATATTTGGAAATGAATCACACGTGTGTTTTAATTCATTGAGACAATAACTATATATCTTTATTTTTATTAATTTTATACCAATTAAAAAATTATCAAGTTTTAAAATTCAAAATTTAATTTATTCTAATAAAATAATCAAATTATAAAACTCAAAAATTAAAATTAAAAATAAAAATAAAACTCTTTTACACACTAGTCCTAGTTATGTCTCTAGAAAACTAGTCCTAGAGAATTAACAGAACACTGCCGTAAGTTCCCCATTATTTCTTAAAATATTCCTGAAGCTACTATGACAGTCTACGGGCCATTCATTATCAGAATCCTTCTATGGGACATTCATTATCAGTCTCATTCTATGGGACATTCAGTATCAATATCCTTCTATGGGACATTCATAATCAGTATCCTTCTATGAGACATTCATTATCAGTATTCTTAATCACTAGTTCTCCATTTCCAGCTTACCTGCAACTCGACTGCCTTTGCAAGGTCATTCGGGCACTTCATTTCCATTGGATGCTCCACTAGTGAAGTAATAAAATCTTCTTTTAATTTCACTGGGTCACCTTCAACTGGATACCTTCGGAGGGGGATAAAAAAAGTGAGTATGTTTATTAAAAAGTAACTAACGTCCTCTCAAAAATAGAATTACATTATCTAGTTAAATTATATACTTTAATATTTATATTCTACGCTTTTTATGCCAGTATAATATTTAGGTCTTCATCACTGAGATGTATAGTGAATGAAATAATTTAATAAACATTTGGGTGATAGATAAAAATAATAAATAAATAAATAAATAATAAACTTAAAACCCTATTAAATATATATATATATTTCTTTTTAAATTCAACTCCTGTAATCCAAAAAATACAATTATTTTCAAGCGTTTTTTTTAATGCCTTACTCCTAACATTCTTAAAATACATTCATCAAATAGAAAGCAACATTCACAATTAAGAATTGACCAGGAGCAAATATTTATTATTTTTAATTGATATTAAAATTATATCTGTGGCTCTACCTGTCTTTTTCAAGTATAATAGCATCCCACCATTCCACGTTTGGAGTAATATTATAAGCGGTTCCTGCCGCATCTCTCTGTTCCAGTTGGGCTAGTTTGGCTGCGGATGAAATTCCTGTCTTTTTTGCTACCTGAGAGATTTGTTGCTGTAACTTTTCCAGACGAGACTAAAAAAAACAACAACAACAAAAGCAAGTAAAAATTAATGAGGCAAACAACATAAAACAAAAAAAAGTAATTAAAACAATATGTCATTATACCAGAGACTTCAATTATAAAGTATAACAAAAACAACAAAGGTAAGCAAAATTAATGAGGCCCCCCCCCAAAAAAAAAAAAAAAAACCCTGCCATTAAACTAAGAGACTTTAATTATAAGATAATTCCCATTAAATAACGGACATCCACTGACTACATCACAAAATCAATCCACATGTGTAAAAAGAACTTCATTTAATTACTATAACTATTAACAGTTGTGGAAAAGTTTATAACTTCTATTTAAAAATAATAGTTATTTACCTAACTTACACAGCACGCAAAATATTACAGACAATCTGACATACACAGCAGGAAAAATATTACATTTTTAACTTTTAACAAAAACTCCAATAAAAGTAACAGTCATCAATTAAATCCAAACATTATTATTCCTATAATAGTAGTAGTAGTAGTAGTAACAAAGTTCAGAGCAAGACTCACAATATTGAAGACTATTATCCAAAAACAATTTTCTCATCTTATTACATCAAATAAACCTAACAAACGAATAATTTTACTTTTTAAAACAATAGTTTCAATTTCAATCCCATTCACCTTTAATAACACCATCACAGTCTTTTTCACATACAACGTGAATCATTTACACAAAAAAATCACAATATTTAACACACACATAAACCACAACAAATAATCCTTTATTAAAATATTTCTTATAAATATCAACCCACCTTCGCTCTCTCCCTCTGAGCCAGCTGAATATACTTCCCCTGTTCGTGAAACTTGAAAGTCCTCTTGTTCCTAGTGAAAGGTTTAGCAGGGACCCTCAAATCGAAGAAATGCAATTCCGTGCTCTCTTCTACAGGCTTTTCCAGAAGTTGTTGCTTGAACTCTTCGCGCTTTTTAGCCCTTATGTTCGCCTATATTTCGATTCAAGAAAGGGAGGGAGGAGGTTGGAGGAAGAAAAAAAGCCAAAAGCAAATGATAATTACTGTGCTTTTAATAATAATAATAATAATAATAATAATAATAATAATAATAATACTAATAATAATAATAATAATAATAAAAAAAAAAAAAAAAAAAAAAAAAAAAAAAAAAATTATATATATATATATATATATATATATATATATATATATATATATATATATATATATATATATATATATATATATATATATATATATATATATATATATATATATATATATATATATATATATATGGGCCCTTAATGACACCCACCAAATGAGGAAAAATTAAATTATAAAAATTTAAGGTCAATATTACAGAGTTGAAAGTGTGTAAGTCAAAAAGTAGTGTGAAAGGTAAAAGGAAGTGTGTTTTAAGCTTTAAAGAATGAACATAGGATTTTGTATGTGGGTAAAGGTGCCAAAAAAGAGAAAGAATGAGTGGCACAAGCCTTCCTCAAAGGAGGAGTTATGCCACTGAAGAGTTTGGAAGATCAGTTATCTAGCTATATATATATATATATATATATATATATATATATATATATATATATATATATATATATATATATATATATATATATATATATATATATATATATATATATATATATATATATATATATATATGAAAATTAAAATGACCAGAGACTTTTCTCAAATTTTTGACATTTCTGACAATACATACACAAATGGGCGGAGCTTAACCAACAACTGTTGCCTAGTGTACAGCTAGCTAATATTAGCATACATTTTTTTTTTTTTTTTTTGTTTTAAAACCAAAAATTACTGATCAGATTTTCAGAAAAAAAAAAAAAAAGAAAAAAAGTTTTTTTTTTTTTTTTTTTTTTTTTTTTTTTTTTTTATTTTTATATATATAATATATATATATATATATATATATATATATATATATATATATATATATATATATATATATATATATATATATATATATATATATATATATATATATATATATATATATCTTTTGCTATTTCTAAAACTCCACATAAGTTTCATACATTACTGCCACCAATCTGAGAGGGGTCTAACTCCGATGTGCTTACTGTCAATAGACATACGTAATATACTCATAAAAGATGGACTTTATGTGGATCAAAATTGATAATATTGAATCCACAATATTACTCAACACATCCACATCAACATATTACATAAATACTTCAAACCTTTAACCTCAATGCTTCTTAAATATACATTACACACACACAGGAATAACACCATAAAGTAACCGTACTGAAAATGATTCAACTGGTATTTAGCAAAAAAAGTAATATGACAATTCAAATATTAATTTAATGTGTGTATTAAAAAGATGTGCTGAGAGTATCAAAGACATGACAAATGTTCTCATATTTACAATAGTTAAGAGAAAATTATTAAACTAAATAACAGAATTCAACAATTTACATAATCTTAATAAACATTCAAATCAAATTTCAAAACACACATTAAAATTATGACCCAGTGATTTACATTCAAATAAACATAAATTTCTATTATTTTTAATATCTGCTTTTCATCCCAACATACATATTAATTAACAAACGCCAAATGCTTTTCAGTTATCCTCTCGTTAAGGCTACCAGTTATCCAATACAGAATAAGAGAAACTGTCGGCTTGCTAAGCCCGTTTTAGTCTGTATATTACATTCAATTAACGTAATCAAATGATTAACATAGAAGAGCCTCTACATTAAAACAATTTAACAAATTAATTCAAAAGTCAATTCATTACTTATTTTGATGATAAATGCAAAAGCAACAAATGGCAAAAGTATAATCATGACATTAAGTGTACAATTCCACCCATCAATAAGCTTTACTAATACTAACTAACATTTTACAACAAAATCGTGAAACATTTTTATTAAAAATCATTTTAAACAACACATTCCACATTCTAATATCCGAAATTTCACATTAGTTGCATCGTAGCATACATTACTTCAAAGAATTCCTTATTTACATCATAACATACAATGCTTCATATTATTCTTAACTAACATCATAACATAAAATGCTTTCAAAGTATTCTTTAACATCATAACATACAATGCTTCAAAGTATTCTTTACTAACATCATAACATACATCACTTCAAAGTATTCTTTTTTACATCATACATACAATGCTTTAAAATATTCTTTAACATCATAACATAATGCTTCAAAGTATTCTTTACTAACATCATAACGTACATCACTTCAAAGTACTCTTTATTTACATCATAACATATACAACATTAATTTTTTTTGTTAAAGGCCCAACATACATTACTTCAAAATATTCTGAGTTAACATCCTAACATACATCACTTCAAAACATCCTTTATTAAGGTCATAGATCATATCGTTTCAAAATATTCTTTTAAATTAACGCTATAACATACATCACTCCCAAAATATTTTTAAAAAACGCTTACTCAACCAAACATTTCTACTAGATTCAAAACCATAATATTTATAGACTTTCAATTAACGCACAGAACAGATAAAAAAAATACATTTGCAAACATTACAACACAAATTTAAATTTAAAAACAAATAGAAATAATTCAACAAAGCAAACAAGAACGAACGAATAAAATACACAACACTTTTGAGAAAGAAAAAAAAAAACATTTGCATCCTACCAATGTACAAAAGACAAATTCCCGCCAAACCCACATAATAAAAATTTATACTTCCAGGCAAAATTTACCAACCACCACACAATTGTATCACAAAAGCTAATCGATGTTAATACAACCAAGAAAACAACACAAATCCAAACATGAATCATATAACACAAACAATTCAACATATAAATCATGTTACTCCAAACGTTTCAATAACACTTTTTTCCAATCTATAACACCTTCAATATAACCTTTCATCCACACTTACAACACATTTGATATCCAGCATACAATCACAATCTACTTTAATACACAACCTATTTTAACATACACACATACGAACTTCAATAAATGACTAAGCAATACTTAACTGTTTTTTTTTTTTTTTATCAGTGAAGGCCACACACACCAACAATGGGGGCGACTTGCAGATGCAGTTCATCATTCTGCAAATGAACAAACTAGCCACAATTTGGTTCCAACAACAAAAGAGGGGAGGGGGAAGAGAGAGAGAGAGAGAGAGAAAAGAGAGAGGAGAGAGAAGAGAGAGAAAAAAAGAGAGAGAGAGAAGAGAGAGAGAGAGAGAGAGAAGAGAGAGAGAGAGAGAGAGAGAGAGAGAGAGAGAGAGAGAGAGAGAAGAGAGAGAGAGAGAGAGAGAGAGAGAGAGAGAGAGAATAAAAAGTAGTGCAAGAGCAGAAAAAATAAATGAAGAAAAAAAGAGAGCGAAGGTGGGGAAATAAAAAGAAAACTAAGAAAATAAAGGGAGGTTACTTCAAATGGGCAATATATATATATATATATATATATATATATATATATATATATATATATATATATATATATATATATATATATATATATATATATATATATATATATATATATATATATATATATATATATATATATATATATAAAGAATAATGTTAAGAATAGTTGCAGTATCTTTTCTTATAAAATATATACATATATATAATAGTAAAAAAACTGAACATTACAACTAATAATAATAATATAATAATAATAATAATAATAATAATAATAATAATAAAAGAACATGGTGAGATATTACCTTAAGAGTGGGGACCCTTAACGCTAAATGAACTTCTTTGCCGGAACACATATCAACTGTACGACCTTCAGAGTCCAAGATTAAGGGCGTTGGCATGGACTGTTCAGTGGAGCTCTTCGGAGGAGTTAAGAACGCTGCAGACGAAGGAACTCCGATATTTGTTGGGTTTTTCATCGCCGGTATTAAAGGAGGCTGAGACATCAAAGGTGGAGGCATATTGGGGAAATATCCTTGTTGGGGTACTGATGGCATTTGGGGTACCTGGGGCATTCTCCCTCCTAAAAAAAAAAAAAAAAAATAATGAAATAAAAAAATAATATATATCAAATTAATAAATAATACATAGTACTAGCAAAATCCACCATAAATAAATCTATATAATTAAAATCATAATATAAAAATAATTGCTGATAAAATATTTTAATAATTTTAATAATAATGTTTAATCTTGTATTTCTAATGTAGAAAATTATAATTAAAGTAGATATTAAATGATTGGGATTTTATAACTTTTTTCACCATCACCAAATATCTTTGGTGGATAAGTACCCATCCTTCAAAAGATACCTAATGAAAAACACTCAAGTTTCCAACAAATTACATCCATTCAAATACACATTAGAAACAAAAATTGGATGGCCATCAATTACATGTATTGTCTTAAATTAAGTTATCAAATAGGGTTAACCTTCAAACCAATAACCCTTCTACTCCCACTCCAATGTTTCAACTCAGAATCTAAAATAAAAAGACATTTGTTCCATTTTTTTTATCTCTTTCTTCAAATTTATGGTTGCCACCAAAATGAAGTCAAGTAATAATATATTCCACCATAAAAACGTTATAATAATTTAGTTCACCAAAAATATCTCAGTTTCAACATTCTCAAAACGGTTTCTTTAAAAATGACAAATTTGTAAAGGTGTACCGAGTATCAGTACAAAGAAGTTGGAGCATCTGCTCTGTACAACTATTTACTTTCCTCCTCCAAACTTGTGCATCTGGCCACAGCCCTACACTAACTCTAAAGAACCATTTGGGAAGATAAAGTGGCTAAACAAATAAAAATTTTAAGAAAGAAAAAAAAAAAAAAAGAATCAATGCAGAATAATGTAAATTCTTAATAAAATACTCTAGAACTATCTTATTAATTAATAAAATACTCTAGAAACTATCTGAATATTTTAAAAACTACTTTTATCAATATTTAGTCTTGTTTACAAAATTATGTGAAGATCAGACATAAATAACTTAATTCCCAAAGTTTTATACTTTATAAACTGAAACACCGGAAGCTATAGTTACACATTTAATAATAATAATAATATATATATATATATATATATATATATATATATATATATATATATATATATATATATATATATATATATATATATATATATATATATATATATATATATATATATTATATATATATATATATATACACAAAACACTTACCAATCATTGCACTATTAGTAAGGACTGGATTATTCCCAAGTTGAGCTTGAATTCTTGCCTGCAACTGAGCGATCCGAGATGAAACATCACCAGAGCCAACAGATTCAGTCACCATTTGACTAGCAGAAGAATGGTTCTCTTGAATTGAAGCTGCACCTTTTTAGTTACAATAAAAAGAAATAAAAAAAAATATTAATATAAACATTTACCAAAAAAAAAAAAAAAAATCCATATGGAAAAAAAAAATTGGTCACATATTTCAAATTAGATCTTATCATATCCTTTGCCTATTTAATAATTTTTTCTACAGAGAAAAATTATTTTTGGAAATTGGGGAAGTGTAGAAGAAAAATTCTGGGATGAAATTTTGTACAATATCTTTTAAATGAGACGAAAAAGTGAGTTTACATTTATTTTTAATTTAATGTATGGGAATTAAGCGAATAAAAAAAATTTACTATCTACAAATCTAGTCACTGTAATTATTTTTTATATGGCAAAATACATGAAAAAAATTTTTTCCTTAATTTAAATGCCTTACAAACGAAATTTAATAAAGATAAAAAAAAAATATTCATGTCGGATCTTCAAACTGAATATTATTAATAACAGAAAAAGATAACTAAAAGAATCCTAAATAAGTTAATAAATAACATAAAATGGCTAAGACCAAACAAGCAATATTTTGATAATGAATTTATCTGAATGGATCGTGAGGCAAAGTTTATATTTATTTATCTGATATTTAAAATATATATGGCATAATAATTTATTTTATTCAACTATAATAAGATTTAAAAGAAGTTAAAACTAAAACCAGTACATCACTAATTACAACAAATAACTATAAAATATACTAACCACAGTTATCTATCCTAAAAAATAAACTAATGAATACTTTATATAATTCTATATTGAAATGTTAAATAACAAAAAATAAATCACAAAAGTACATAAAAAATAACCATAAATTATAATCAATGACGCGAAGCAATATTTACATTTAATAAAAAATAAAAATATTTCTTTCACAACCATGATTATAATAAAAATTATACAAATAACTTACTTGTGCCATTAGAAATTGCTGGAACTGCTTGTCCCTGAAGAGCGAGGGCTCGCTTCCTCTCTTCAATGGTGGCTTGTGCCTTGGCCATCAAATCTTTAATCTGCATATAAAAAAAATATCAATTTAGAAGAGAATATTTATAATTTGCTCTCCTCTTTTTATTGAGCTGTGAATAAGGAATAAAGACCTTGAAAACAATTAATAGTAATACTAGAAACAAAACAATGAATTACATTATTATGCCTCTCATATAAGGTATTACCGAAATGCTCAATGAGAGAGACTAAACAGTTTGGGGGAGGGGGGAATGAACAATCAAAAGGGGTGATAAAACGTTTCTCCTGGATGATAAGATTATACAAGTAAGAATAAAACTTCTCCCATAGTTAAATGGAAATTAGAATACAAATTACAGTGAAAAAACAGACATGGCAACCTTTCTTGTTATGAGTACAATATATTTCAATGGGTAATAAGTTGCAAAACATTATATTGCAAAGTAGAAGTGTTTCTTACTAAACACAATTAAAACTTTAAACAGTACTGAGTAACCTACTAAAAAAGGATTAAAGAAAAAAAAAAAAAAAAAAATTTGCAACATTAATCTAATGACTAGAAATAAACGAAATCTCTCTCAAATCTTTTCAGGAAATAGAACCGATAAGAAAATAAGCCTAGTTTAATAGAACTCTATATTTAAATGTTTTTTTATCAGGAAACTAAAACCCATCAGGAGAATTATGAATAAAAACTTTAACTTTTGTCTTCAAACCTGATGAAAAATGCAATTTTAACAAAGAAAAAAAAAAAAAATATATATATATATATATATATATATATATATATATATATATATATATATATATAATATATATATATATATATATATATATATATATATATATATATATATATATATATATATATATATATATATATATATATATATATATATATATATATATATATATATATACTAAATAACTTCTGGAAAAAAATAAATGAGGGTCCCTATGGCAAGATACAAGATGACAAAATAGACAAAAAATAAAAATAAATAAATAAAAATAAAATAAAATAATAATAATAAATAGTATAAAGAAAATACATTCATACAAATTAAAATTTTTATTTTATTTTGTCGGTCTTAAATTTCGTATTTCATAATTGATGACAATAACCAAGTTTTATTGTTGGTTATAAATATGAAAAATATGAACATGTTAGCATTATCTACACAAACTTTTTAAAAACTTTAAAAACAAATTTTCAAACCATACAGACAACTTACAATTAATACAATAACTCTACAGTTTAAAAAATCACTCAAAAGAGGTGTAAAAAATTTAACTTACAAATGTTACTAATAGCATAAAACCAATTTTGTAACTCTAACTTTTATTACCTGCTGGGCCTGTAATATCCCTGGGCTCTGCGGAGTTTCACCAACAGATTCCATAACAATTTTGGGCTCCAGACTAGGCTTGGAAACATCATTGAGGGACTCGACTTTTTCATCATGACGAACTCGTTTAACATCTTTTTCAGAATCATCCCGATGACTCCTCTTCTTTGAAGAGCTTTTAGGTTTTATTCCCAAACTATCAAGAGCTGCAAAGGTCTAAAAAAAAAAAATTTTTTAAAATTAAGAATACAAAAATTTAATTTGTAAGAGAATTATAATAATAATTATTTCCTTGAATATATGTTACCAAAATGTAAAAACACATCAATACATCCAATATCTCATGGTGCAGATGTGTCAATCTAGTTGTAAATGACAAGAACAACTTGGTAGAGTTTTCATGAGGATTTTTCAAACCTAAACCATTTATTACACATTCACTCTTTCCAGGAATCATCTTTGTGTCAAAAATGATAGTTTTCCCAGATTTCTGTAACAACTTACGTTACTCAAATAGACAAGGACTTATCCTAATAACTATTTTACTCTAAATTATGTGACCAAATCTCTGGCTTCTGATCTAGCTATGTTTATTCCTACACGAACTGGTAAAGTCTGGAACATACTCCTATCTGTTTGCCACACTTCCTATAACTTTAAATACTTCCAAACATAGCACATAGGTTAATGTAAGCACTCGGTTGGCTGAATAGTAATTGAATTCCCCCAACTCTGGATAAAAGAATAATATTAACCTATATTTATCAAGCATTATTAACAATTTTATTAAAAATAAAATGCATTCATATATATTAATACAAAAATTTTATTTTATTTTGTTTATTAATAAAACAAGCTATAAAAAGAATAAAATTTTTTACAGAATATATATAAAGTTATAGGCTTTTAATGTTATTGTTTATATTATTTATAAAAGCTATTTCATGTTGAAAGAGAAGCAGCAATACGCTTTGCTTGCTAATTTTTTTTTCAAAGAAAGGATCAACCTTAAAATGACTTCATTATATGTATATAAAAAATAAACTCACTTAAACTTTTTTATTTTCTATTCTTGTCCTGTTAATATTATTATACCAGTATATAATAATTGACAAAAAATATTTGTAGCAATAAAATATTAATGCATACTGAACATATAAAGACGTAGCACAGATGTCATCCTGCTTAGCAATTTAAAACATTGTTCTGATATTGAACATAAAACAAGAAATAGCACAGCTGTGGTCCTGTTTAGTAATTTAAAATGTGATATATTGTTCAAATATTAAAAATAAGAAATGCTTTATATAGGTTCAATGAACACAAATTTACACAAAACTATTTATTGATGAGCTTATAGCATTTACTTCAATGAAATATACTATATATAAATCTTATCATTCACTAATAAATTTTAACAACATGATCTCTGATTAAAAGTTAGCAATTCTGAAGCATAATTATAAATATAGTGTGTTTTTTAAATGTTAACAATTATAAGTAATAGTAGTAAATTTTTTATAACAAATTAATATTATAAATTAACCCAGATCTTTCAAATACTTTTTTTTTTTTTTAATCTGAAAGAAAAAGTTATGTTAAAAACATAATTAACTAATAACATATACACTTTCAAACCTACTGTAAGAAATAACTTACATCTCATTTAAATTCTTACCTTATCCGCAAGTTTAAACGCAATATTCTTATCCACGTAACTTGAGAGTTTATCCTCAAGCTTTCGCTTTTCTGTACCAAAATCTACAGAGTGTGTAATAAGCGAGACAATGGTTGACCTGTCTCTCGTAACATATTTATAAACAATTTTATCAACAGCATTTTTAAAATCTTCGTATTCCCTTCTCGAAAATGACATTTTCTGAACATAAAATAAATAAATTAAAGAATTAAACAACATAGTAATTAAACCCATATCTCAATAAAAACTTTATATAACTAAAAAAAATCAATAATAATAAATGACCCAAGTAAATAATTTTAGTAGTACAGTAAATACAATTGTACATAATATTTCTAAATTAAAATATAAGTACAGTGTGGTTTTGTTTTTTGTGGTTTGAGAATGTTTTAGCTCAATTGCTCTAGGAAGTTAAGGTTGATGAACCTCTGGGTGCAGTTATTTAGCACTACATGCTTAGTTCATGTATTGTGTACTCCTTGCTATATATTTAGCATGTTGCATGAGTATTTTGGTAAACTAATTTTCTTAGTAATTAATATAGATGTACCGATACCAGTAAAGAGGCCGATACCGATACTCTATTTTTTCTAGGTGCTGATACCGATCAGGGTTGGTGATTTTTTTGCTTTTTTTAAAAAAAAAAAAATCAAAAAAATCAAAAAATCAATGATTTTTTTAAAAAAATAATAAAAAACTTTTTTTTTTTTTTTTTTTTTGTCATTTTTTGATACATAATGATATAACATATGAGCTGTAGTTGTGCTTCCACCAGAGAAGGTTGTGTTGAAGTGTTGTCTTTATTTAACCTGTACAAATTGTTTATTTTTTAAGTTATTTTTATATTTTTAAGTTATTTTATATTGTTTGGGGATTTATTTGTTTGTATTATTAATAGTGGTATTCATTAATTTAATATTAAGGTGTTTCTTGAAGCTCTATCAGGAAATAAACTAAAGGCTAGGGTGGGCCTAATCCTTTGGTTTTTATCAAGAATTTGATATTTTCAGCTTAATTATATTTTTGTCTTGATTTTTGTAGAGTTTGTTAATTTCTGGTTGAGATTATTTAATTTCTTGTTAAATTCAAATAATTTAATTAGATTGTCTGATTGGCAGTGGGCCTACCCAGTTGTACTGACTAGGCTTTCTCATAGCCCTAGGGTTTATTTTCAAAACTCTAGACTAAACTAGGACTAAGGTAATTATATTGATTGTTTCATTTAGTATATTTGAGGTTAGATTGTTGCTTAGAGCTCTTGATTAAGTTAGGCCTTGTAACAATATAGTATAATTTCAATAGTATTTAAGTTAGGCCTTTGTAACAAAATAGTATAACTTCAATTTCATAGTACAATAGTTTGAGTATGTATGTGGATTGTGATATTTGTGGGACTGTGAGAAGAGAAGATGTTGGTGAGTGTACTGTTTGTATCCTGAAAGCTGAGCATGTGTTGATAAGAAAGGAGATTGAAAGGATAAGTGAGGATTTGGATGAGATGAAAAAGAATGAAAGGTCTGAGTCTTTGAAACTAGAGGTAGGTAGGCTTAGCAACTGGGTATCTGAGTTGAGAAGGGAGGGTAGTGTTAGGAAGAAGGTAGCTAGTAGTGACTTAGTTGAGACTAGGGGCTCATGTAGGCAGGAAGTAGAGAGGGGGCAGGCTAATGGTATGGTAATGGGGGCAAGTAGACCTAGTGACTCACCTAGGCAGGATTTTGTGAGGGGGAGGGCTATAGAGGCAGATAGGACTGCAGATAGATGGTGTGTTGTAGAGAATAGGAGTAATAAAATTAGGATCATGAGGGACACTAGACCTGTGACCTGCAGTAACAGGTTTAGCTGTCTTTCTGATGGGGAGAAATCTGAAGTGGCCAGTTGTGATGTCGGGTTTCCCAAGAGGAAGACTGAGGCATTACTAGTTGGTGACTCTCAGATACGATATTTAGATAGGAATTTTAGAAATACGGATAAAAGGAAACAAATGCGAGTATGTTATCCAGGTGCACGAGTGAATGATATTGTGGACAGAATAGATAGGGAGATTGCAGATACGAATGTGAATGCAAGAGTGATTGTACATGTTGGAACAAATGATATAGGTCATAGAAAGTCAGAGGAACTGTTAGCAAGCTATAGGAATTTGATTGAAAGACTGAAAGTAAGTGGTAGGAAATGCATGGTGTCAGGTATATTACCTAGGTTGGGAGCAGGGCTAGAATGGGAAAGTAGGGCTTTTGGTATGAATGAAAGGGTTAGGAATTTATGTTTTTCAGAGAATATTGGATTTTTGGATCACTGGGAAGAGTTTCAGGACAAGAATCTGTTTGCAAGAGATGGAGTTCACCTCAGTCGAGCGGGTGTGCAGCTTCTAGGTTACAGGCTGGAGAGATGTCTGCCGGGAAACTAGGTAAGGATAGGGGTGAAGGGCATATTATTCGCACTGCTAGTTGTGGAGATGGGGATTGTAATATTGATGGTGGTATGAATAAAAATAAAGGTGCTTTACAATATAGGCCGATTAATAAAAATGGAGACATTACTAGAAATCAAGATGTAAAGGATACATATAAGGACATGTTTAGTATGAAATGTTTTTACACAAATGCTCAGAGCCTTAGAAACAAAAAAGATGAGTTGACTAGTTACATCATAAAGGAGAATCTTGACATTATTTGCATTACTGAAGCATGGGTAAATGAGGCACTTTACGGAGATTCCCTACAGGAATATGAAATAGAAGGATACTCATTTTACCTATACCAACGTAGAGGAAGAAATGGTGGAGGTGTAGCACTCTATGTTAAAAGCAATATTGAATCGGTGTTAATTGCTGACATTAAAACAAATCAGGATGTGGAATCTCTGTGGGTAGATATTCTTATGTATAATAAATCATACAGGATAGGAGCATTTTATAGAGCTCCTGATCAGAGTCAAGTATTAGATGAAGATATGGTGAAGGAAATCAAAGTAGCGTGTGAAAATAATGCAAAAGGGGTAGTCATTATGGGTGATTTTAATTTTCCAGACATTGAGTGGAATACTTTGAGTTGCAGGGTTAATAGAAGTTCAGTATTTGTAAATTGTATTCTATACAACTTTTTGAGTCAGATGGTTCAAGAACCGACAAGGCAGGCGGCATTGTTAGATTTAATATTAACAAATGATGAGAATATGGTGAATGATATCGAAGTTGGGGAGACTTTAGGAGCTAGTGATCACTATATTATTAGATTTAACTGGAATATGAGGTCTGGGCCCAAATTGCAAGTCAATAGGGAAAAGATATTAGATTTCAGAAACGGAGATTTTAGCAAATTCCGAGCAATGCTCAATGAAATTGACTGGGATAAGGAGTTTGATGGTCAGAATTGTTTCATCATGTGGGAATACTTCAAGGAAATATTGTCTTCCATTCAGTCTGTGTGTTTTAAAGATAAATCCATTAGGGTGGCAAATAGAAAACCTAATTGGTGGAGTAGAGAGATAAAAGAGAAAATCAGTGAAAAGCGTAGATGTTTTAAAATATTCAAAGGTAGGAGCAGGGTGGAAGATTTGGAACATTATAAGAGAATTAGGAATGAACTTAACCAGTCAATAAGAAGAGCAAAGAGAATGGCAGAAATTAATTTGGCAAGAAACAGTAATAAAGACCTGAAAAAGTTTTTTAGTTTTTATAAATTTAAAAGCAAGGATAAGAAAATTGGCCCAATTAAAATTGATGGAAATTTAGTAAGCTCAGATAAGGAATTGGTTAATATTTTCAACGCTTATTTTGCATCAGTGTTTACTGAGGAAAGGTTGGATAGCAGTTTAGAGACTAATAGTTCTAGTATACATGTAATGAATAGGTGTGAAGCATTTGAAATTGAGTTAAATGAAATTAAAACTTTACTAGAACATATTGACCCAAATAAGGCAGCGGGTCCAGATGGTGTATATGGTAGAATTCTAAAAGAGGGGAGTAGCAGTATTGCAAAGGCACTGTATTTGATTTTTAAGCGATCTATTGCTTTTGGAGAGGTACCTGAAGACTGGAAAACGGCATATGTGGTGCCCATTTTTAAAAAAGGTAGTAAGGAAGATTTAGGGAACTATAGGCCAGTTAGTTTAACATCTCTTGGTTGTGAAAATTTTGGAAAAGTTACTGAAAAGTCATATAGAGAAGCATTTAGATGATAACAAGATACTATATAACTCCCAGCATGGCTTTAGAAAGGGTAGATCATGTCAGACAAATCTACTAGAATTTATGGAATATATTACTGAATGCATAGACAGGGGTGATCCAGTTGATGTTATATATTTAGACTTTAGCAAAGCTTTTGATAAGGTACCCCATGTTAGGTTGATGCAAAAGTTGTCACAGTGTGGTATAAATGGTATGGTACACAATTGGATTAAAGAGTGGTTAAAGAACAGAAGGCAGTGTGTATTACTTAATGGAAATAAGTCATTATGGGAAACGGTGAAGAGTGGGGTCCCACAGGGTTCTGTGCTGGGGTTCTGATTTAGACAAAGGCCTTAAATGTAAGGTTTCTAAGTTTGCTGATGACACCAAAGTGGTTACCTCAGTAAGGAATAATGATGGATGCATAAAGCTTCAAAGTGATCTAGATAGACTTCTTTGGTTGGGCAGAGAGGTGGCAAATGAACTTTAATAGTAAAAAATGTAAAGTTCTTCATGTAGGTTACTCAAATGAAAGATTTAATTATGAAATGAATGGGGAGTGGCTTGAGACTGTGGAGCATGAAAAGGATTTAGGTGTGATTATTAGCAGTAATCTGAAGGTGGGTGATCAATGTTTGGAAGCAAGGAATAGAGCTAATAAGATGTTAGGTATAATTAATCGCAATGTAGTTTACAAGAGCAAAGAGGTTATAAGCAAGCTATACAATAGCTATGTTAGGCCAGCATTAGAGTATTGTGCACAGGTTTGGGCTCCTCATTTAAGAAGAGACATAGATATGCTGGAGAGAGTCCAACGTAGAGCAACAAGGATGATTTCTGGCTTTGAAAATAAGAGCTATGAAGAGAGGTTGAAAGAGTTAGGAATGTTCTCGGTTGAAAGGAGATTTCTCAGAGGGGATATGATACAAGTTTACAAAATATTTGCATCTGGCAGTAATACAGAGATTGAAAAATACTTTATAGTGGACCATGGAAGAGTAACTAGAGGACATGATAAGAAAATTAAAAAGAAGCCATGCCATCTCGATCTAAGAAAATACTCTTTCAGTAATAGAGTTGTTAATTTTTGGAATGACTTGCCACAAGAGATTGTTGATTGTGATTCTCTTGTCAAATTTAAAAAGGGGCTAGATAGATATATGGATAGTTTAGGTATTATATAGAATAACTTGACTAAGCCAAATTGGTGGGTATATTTGTATTTTTAGATCAACCTATGACCAAGCCTAATTGGCAGTTTATTTTTTTTGTAGTGGGTGATGGTTCATTGAATATTGCATGTAAAACTGGCCTTGGTGTTATTTTTTATCTTTGCATGAGTAAACTGATAACTAGGGATAGGACAGACCTAGTCTTTGTGCATGTATTAGTATTGATATTATTATTTGTTTGGACTGGGACAGTCTCGATAGGCCCTTGTGGCTTCTAACTGTCTCTATTTTTCCTATGTTCCTATGTTCCTATATATATTAGTTCCTTCTTACTATGTTAAAAAACTTTAAAGTAGTTTATATATTAGAAATATAACTTCCTTAATATTTGGTTCAAGATTTCATATAGGGTAATACAAGAATCTAATCTTCATTAATATAATTTATCCAATATAGAACTGTTAGAGTTTAGAATTCCTAATATATATTCAATCAAATCTTCAACAAAATTTTATTGAGCTTTAATCTAATGCAATTTGAGGTTATAGACAAAAGAGAAAACAGAAAAGACAATTCCTTTTAATTTTCAACCATTTAAATTTTTATACAACATTATAAGAAAACAATATTCCTCTATATAAATTATAAAAGAAAAAAATTTAAGCACTTTTGATGCATAATCATTAATCCATAAATTAAATACGTAACTTGCAAAATATATATATATATATATATATAATATATATATATATATATATATATATATATATATATATATATATATATATATATATATATATATATATATATATATATATATATATATATATATATATATATATATATATATATATATATATATATATATATATATATATATATATATATATATATATATATATATATATATATATATATATATATATATATATATATATATATATATATATATATATATATATAATATATAATTATATATATATATATATATATATATATATATATATATATATATATATATATATATATATATTATATTATATAATTTGAATCAGTCAACAATTTACTGTGGCAAGCCATTCCAAAAATTAACAACTCTATTACTGAAAGAGTAGTTTCTTTGATCGAAATGGCATGACTTTTTTAAAATTTTATCAT
>SEYY01000102.1:0-2500 GCA_009176605.1 Armadillidium nasatum | reverse complement strand
TAGACTTTTATTACACCCAATTAGAAAAAGAGCTGACATACGTGTTATTCTTATTAACCAATTAAAATTTATTTACAGTTTGGCTGCTTGTAGAAGAGAACAATTTTATTATAAGCAACGCAATCAATATTGGAAATGACAGGGCATAAAGGTATATTTTGTTTAATGCAGTTTTGGCAGACCATTAAAATAGGAAGATTTAGGCAAAAAAGGTTTAAATTGATATATTAATTCTGGAAAATGACGTGAAATTTCTTTTAACTTTTTGCTAAAACAGCTCTGAGAATGTTCTAGAGGATTGCAAATTGATTCCAAATATGTGGTTCTGTTGGTGATCAGAATATTAATTTCAGTGGCTAAATAGGGCTGCATCAAATTAAAAATATTTGATATAAATATGAATTTTTTATCAAGAAAACTATAGAATTATAGAAAATTTGAATTAAATGCCTTTATCCTTAATTATGTTAAATTCTCAGCAAAATTGAGGACAATGATGTGTTCAATTATCTTTCTTTAAACATATATATATATATATATATATATATATATATATATATATATATATATATATATATATATATATATATATATATATATATATATATATATATATATATATATATATATTAATTCATGGAAAATGACGTAAATTTCTTTTAACTTTTTTGCTAAAACTAGTTCTGAGAATGTTTTAGAGGATTGCAAATTGATTCCAAATATGTGGTTCTGTTGGTGATCAGAATATTAATTTCATCTAAATAATCAAATTTATTCAAGAAAACTATAGAATTACCTTTATCCTGTTTGCATAGGACAATGCTATTATCTTTCTTTAAAACCATCTAGAGCACGATTTTTCCAAACGAGAGAGAAGAAAACATTTTAGACAACCCAGATCCATATCCGAAAAACTCGATTTTGATTGGAAAAAATAAAAATGCTTTAAAAATTTAGGAATTGGTTGAGTGTTTTTCCAGCATTCTTACATAACTAACACCAATTGTTCATGAAACAGGTAATCCGGCATTTAAAATACATAGAAAAGCGACACATGTTAATTCTTGTATCCACTGGTACTATTCTCACTCCTCACGCGTGAAAGAGTATCATTTATAGTCAATACTTGCGAGCTTTGATACTCTGTAGTCCATAATTTCTTGAAGAAGTTACTTTTATTAAAAAAACAAAAGCTTTTTTTACGTTTGGATCAAAGTTTGTTTGAATACCCAATCTATGTAATATATAGAGCTCTTAGGGGAAAAAAAAAGTTTTATGATCCTCGTATCAAACAACCATTTGATACAAAAAATGCTTTAGTTTACCCAGACTGCAGAGAATTTAAAAAGGTATATCCCGAAACATGTAAATTTGGTTCAATCACTCCCTAACACATTAAAAAAGTTCTTAAAACCCATTTTGCGAGAGAAGTAACAATGAAGGAGTATATAAAATAAAATTCAGTAATCGAAGCAAATTGAATGTAGACGAAAATACTAGCATTCTTACAGCCTTAGAGCCGATAATTTAAACTCTGCATTGGTGCAACACAGGAATATTGAAAACTAAATCATAAATCTGAATAGTTTTCCCCTTGTCAAATCTGTTCAGAACATATTTTCGAGGAGACTTCTTGAGTCGTTTGTTTATTAATAATATTAATATTATAAACATTAATTGAAAAGTATTTTATCTGGATCCAATTGCCAATAATGATTTAAAGAAGATCCCTTATTTAAGAAATGTATTTCCGGCGGTTTATAGCTAGTTTTTCTGCTTTGTTGCCATTTTTGTGTTGCTAGTTTCTTTCATGGCTATCTTTTTTTCATTTTACTTGAATAAGAAACGTAATCTCGAAAACTTGTAAAAATTATTAAAACTTTTATTTAGGTTCTAATTTATTCATTTTTTTAAACTGTGTTTTACTTTGGGGGATTTTTTTCTATCATATATATATATATATATATATATATATATATATATATATATATATATATATATATATATATATATATATATATATATATATATATATATATATATATATATATATATATATATATATATATATATATATATATATATATATATATATATATATATATATATATATATATATATATATATATATATATATATATATATATATATATATATATATATATATATATATATATATATATATATATATATATATATATATATATATACTATATATATATATATATATATATATATATATATATATATATATATATATATATATATATATATATATATATATATATATATATATATATATATATATATATATATATATATATATATATATATATATATATATATATATATATATATATATATATATATATATATATATATATATATATATATATATATATATATATATATATATATATAGATATAGATATGAGATATATATATATATATATATATATAATATATATATATATATATATATATATATATATATATATAT
>SEYY01000101.1:308356-322520 GCA_009176605.1 Armadillidium nasatum | reverse complement strand
AACAGATGAAGGAGTGTGTTTCAGACTTTACCAGTAGAGTATGTGTAAGATTGAGCATGGCGGTTAAGTCTGGGGTCTGAGAGTCGGACAGAGAAAGGATGAGACTGTGTAGAAAGGACTGTCGCACCAGCTCTTCTCAATGGAAGAGGTATGCAACGAGAGAGTTCAGAAGAGCAGTGTCTGTTGTAATAACGATAATAAAAAGAGAGAGTGAAGCAACAATTCAACGGGCATAAAGAGATTGAGGAGAGTTAGTAAGAACAGGAGAGTTGATGAGACAAAAAGCCCTAGACTCCACCTTCTCAAGGTGAGCTGTATGAGTGGAAACACCCAGATGTGCGAAGCATACTTCATACAAGGGCGAACAACACCCCTATACAGAGCAAGCAACTGGGGTGCGTGAAGTAATTCTGAAGGCGCCTCAGAACACCCAACCTCTTAGAAGCTTGTTTAGAAAGAAAAGCAATGTGATCTTTCCAAGAAAGATCACGAGAAAAGGATACGCCAAGAATATTAAGAACAGAAGAAGGTTTTAGTTGTGTGTTTTCGAAGAAGATATCATAGTTGTGTGGAAGATTGTGTCGAGTGGAGAGATGGAGGAAACTGAGTTTTTGAGGCATTGAAAACAACAATGATTTCTCTGCCCCAATTTGAAATACGTGAAAGATCAGAGGCTAGTTGCTCCAAGGGTACCCTTCTCGAGTCTATCAACTGCTGTTGGGTGGGACGTTTTCCAAAGTGGAAGGAGTAATGAAGGGTGGAGTCATCAGCATAGGAGTGGATAGGTGATGAGGTAATAGAGAGAAGGTCATTAATGAATAGCAGAAAAAGTGTTGGGGATAGGACAGAACCCTGAGGAACACCATTATTAATAGATTTAAAGGAAGAACGGTGGCCATCAAAAACAGTTGCTATAGAACGACCGGAAAGGAAATTAGCGAGAAGATCACAGAGAGAAGGATAGATACCGAAAAAGGGAAGTTTAGAAATCAAAGCTTTGTGCCAGACTCTATCAAAGGCTTTCGATATGTCCAGCGCGACGGCAAAAGATTCACCGAAATGCCGAAGAGCGTAGGACCAAGAGTCAGAGAGAAGGGAAAGAAGATCACCAGTAGAGCGTTTCTTACGAAAGCCATACTGGCGATCAGAGATAAGATTAGAAGAATTGAGATATTTCCAAATCTTCCTGTTAAGCATAGATTCGAAAACTTTAGAGAGAACGGAGGTCAAAGAAATAGGACTGTAGATGGAGGGTTGAGAGGGGTCCACCTTCTTCGACACAGGCTGAATGAGCGCGCGTTTCCAGCAAGAAGGGAAGGTTGAAGTAGAGAGACAAAGACGAAAAAGTTTACCGATTCAGGGTGCAAGCTCAGAAGCACAAGTTTTGAGAACCATAGGAGTGATACCATCTGGACCATACGCCTTCTTAGTATTAAGCTCAGAGAGAGCAGAAATGACATCTTTAGAAGAAATTCTAATTTTAGGTATAATTGAGTTAGAGGGGGTTGAAGGAGGATGAATACTCCGGAATTGTCTAAGGTTGAATTAGAGCAAAAGTTTGAGCGAAGAGTTCAGCTTTAGAAGAAGGAAAACAGCAGTTGTGCCTTTGGAAGATACTAAAGGAGGGAAAGAGGAAAAAGCATTTTTTGCAAAATGCCAGAAAGAGAGTGAGGAAGAGGAACCAGAAAGAATATTACATTTTCTACGGAGAAAAGAGTTTTTGGTGTTACGAAGAATAGATTTAGCACGATTCCGGAAAAAAAATATAAGTTGCGTGAGTTTCTGGAGTTTGAAGACGACGGTAATCCCTGAAGGCAGCATCCCTGCGGCAGATAGCGTGAGAACAAATAGAGCTAAACCAAGGTTTGTTGGGTTTAGTAGAAGGGAAAGAAAATCGAATGTTCGTCTCCATGCCAGAGAGAATCACCACGGTTCTCAGCAATAATCTGAATCAGCAATAATCATTCCACGGGAAATCAAAGAAGTACGACCGCAAGTCCGACCAGCTTGCGACACCGAAATGCCACGAACGTTTCCTTTCAACAGAAGGAGGTCTTACCTGCGGAGGACTTAAAGAGATAGAAGAGGATACAGAGATAAGAAGATGTTCGGAGGAACCCAGAGGAGGAAAGAGTTTAACAGTATAAGGGGAAGGATTAGAAGTTAGAAAAAGGTCTAGAATGTTGGATTCATCTCCAAAACGATCAGGGGTACGAGTAGAGAGCTGCACCAACTGCTCACAGTCGTTTTGGATAGCGAAATGGAAGACACGTTCACCAGCTGTATCATGAGAACTAGAAGAAAGCCATTGGCCATGGTGAACATTGAAATCACCTATGATGATTTCCGAAAAAGGAGAAGAAGAGGGAATGTGCTCTATTTTGGAGTTTAGATAGTCAAAAAATTTAGGATAGTCAGTAGAATTAGAAGATAAATAAACAGAACAAATGAATTTAGTCGCAGAATGGCAAGAGAGCCCAAGCCACAATGTAGAAAATTCGGAAGAATCCAAATTAGAGACACGAGAACAAACGACATCGTTGCGCACGTATGCGTAACATCCGCCTTTGGCTGAAAATTGAGGATAGAGACAGTAGGAGGAAACAGAATAGGGTTTGCTATCAGAACGCTCATATATATATATATATATATATATATATATATATATATATATATATATAATATATATATATATATATATATATATATATATATATATATATATATATATATATATATATATATATATATATATAACACTTATCCAACATTTACCCACAAGTCCTACTAAACAACACCCCCATACCCTTCAACAAATCCCCAAAGATTCTCGGCCTAACATTTGACACTCACCTCACTTTCTCGAAACACATTCAAAATACCACCACAGCCGCAACCAGAAAACTCAATATCCTCAAAACAGTGGCCAACACCGACATACACAACAACATACAAACTCAATTGCAATCTACAACCGCCTCTGGCCCCCATCTGCTCTCCGACCAAAACTTAACGACACTCCAAATAACACAAAATAAAGCCCTTCGCACCATTACCGGCTGCACACCCACAACCCCTCAACAACACCTTCATAACGAAACCAAGATATTACCTATAAGGAACCACCTCGAAATGATAGGCACCCAATTCTATGCAAAAACCCGTCTACCCTCACACCCATGTCACAAAACTCTCCTCCAACCTAACCAATCAAAGACTAAAACAACCTCCATCGTCCACCGGAGCCTTTTACAAACGGATCCTAAATCACATTCCCCCTCCTCCCCCCAATACCACAACAACCAAACATATACACACTCAACTAACACATTCATATATGATCAACAGACATCCAAACAGCATCCTTAACGAACCCCCTCCCGAAATAAACACCGACTCCAACAACCTCCCAAGACACTTACAAATCTCACTAGCAAGATTGAGATGCGGGCACCACCCAAACTTACAACATTACAAACACAATTTCAATTTAAACCAGGCAACATCTTCCACTTGTACCAGATGCAAAAGGGCCCCGGAGACCGTAGATCACTTTCTTTTACACTGTCCCTCCAACTGTCGCCCCAAAATCTTCTGGGGCATCACTTCTTTGAAAGATCTCTGGACGAGACCGACTGCGGCGGGAGGCTTCATTAGCGAAGTGTGGCCGCCTCAACAGGGGGTGGTCAGGGGGTGAGAAGGTAAAAAAAAAGGTATATATATATATATATATATATATATATATATATATATATATATATATATATATATATATATATATATATATATATATATATATATATATATATATATATATATATATATATATATATATATATATATATATATATATATATATATATATATATATAAAAGTGTGTGTGTGTGTGAGAGAGAGAGAGAAAGTGAGGGAATAGTAAGGAAAATGTGGAGATTTATGAGGTAGGCCTTAATGCCGCCTTATACAAGTTACATCTTAATTAAAAATATGACAAAATATTTGTTGTTATCATGAGATTTGGAACTTTACTGAAAAAGTTTTCAAAATTTTGATGATATATACGTATTATTTATTGCCAAATCAAGACTTTGAAGAGAGAGAGAGAGAGAGAGAGAGAGAGAGAGAGAGAGAGAGAGAGAGAGAGAGAGAGAGAGAGAGAGAGAGAGAGAGAGAGAGAGAGAGAGAGAGAGAGAGAGAGAGAGAGTTATAATCGTAAATTACAAAAAGTTTAAAAATAAATCTAATTTTTTGTAACACGAACGTGTGAATAATAAAATAAATAAAAGCGGACACGAAATGTTACCTCACACGTTCTTCTACGTATTTAATATTTGCCCGCGAAAGTTGACAATGGCGACATCTCGTGTCTCCATTTGCAAGGATAAACATTAACGATTTCATGCCCTACTTTGTGTTTTTGTCTTTTGACACACAAGAAGGAGACAATTAATCTTTGGAAACTAATGTAAGTACTTGCAATTGTCTATTTTTTAATTTTTTTTATTCTTTTGCTTTTTATTTTATTTTATTTTTTTTTTTATTAAAGCGTGGTGTTTCTCAAGCTCGTTTGGTTATATCATCCACATAAATATTATGGCTAATTTTTCTAAATGTTCGTTATAAATAATTTTATTTAAAATTTTCTAGAAAAATATTTTTTGTCAATATATATATATATATATATATATATATATATATATATATATATATATATATATATATATATATATATATATATATATATATATATATATATATATATATATATATATATATATATATATATATATATATATATATATATATATATATATATATATATATATATATATAATTTTCTTCTAAAATATAAAGGGAATTTCTGGTGCGTGTGAGGGCGGAGGGGGAGTGAGACTGCCCTCCGAAACTCCATATGTTTACGAAAGGTTTTAAGTGAAAAGTATTTGCCCTTCAAAGGCAAAATGACTGCAAATACTTCTCTATACCAGAGTAAGATAATAAATGAGAGAGAGATCAAACATTTTCCCTGCTTTAAATTTCGTTCTGAATCGTGCAAAACTTCGAATTTTCTACCTGTGATGCCGTACGTTCTCTCTTGCCAATTTATAACTAAATCCTTCAATTCTTTTTATATCCTAACTCTACAAATGGCCCAAATTGATCCAAAGTGATTCGACTATCTTACAGATTAGTATCCTATTTTAGATTTACTAATTTATATTTCTAATTCATTACTAATTTATATTTATTCTTTCAACAAAATCAAATTGAAAACTTCAAATTATCCGATGAGTTCTTTTGGTCTTTCCAAAGTCTTTGGAAATGCCAAAAAATATAAAATTATTTTTTAATTATTATCAGAAAAGTCTTTTCCTCCCTATAATTAAACAGAGAAGTGACGTATCAAATTAGTTTTTAGAGAGAAGCCGAATGCACTATAAAAGAGATAGAATTTAAATGCATCCGATGTGGATTTCGCATTTGTATCCGATCTTACATCTGTATCCGCAGATGTGATTAAATTTCAAATAGTTTTAAAACTTTTAAGAGTTCTCATTCCGAATAGATATATGGTTCAATTTAATATTTATGATGTAAAAAATATAAAGAATTATGATGCGTTTAGAAGATTTTCCTCAATTTTTGAAGAATTCAAAAATAACGTCATGCTATTATGACTCAACCTTTCAATTTAAACAGGGTTTCTATCAGACAATATATTTGCCTGTATAAGGTCTTAATAAAACCTTTTAAAAAATAACACCATGTTCTTATAACTCAATCTTTCAATTTGCACAGGGTTTCCAACAGACCTTTATTTCACTGTATAATGCCCTTTTAAAACCTTTTAAAATACCCAAATAATTCAAGCTATGAATCAAATAGCATTGAAAATTATTAAATCCAAGTTACGTTGAGGTAAATTTGGTATTAATTATAATTCTCGCATAGACTTTATAATAAAAAATATAAATAAATAAATGTAGGAAGGTGTAAAACAAATTCATGGAGTCACGTAGGATCAAAACTTGAATTCGGATTTCCCATTTCTAATTTGTTCAAAATAATGAAAAATTATTTAAATTCAAATTTTAAATTTTAAAATTAAAATTAAAAAAATAATTTTTGTATTTTTTCCCTTATATATATATATATATATATATATATATATATATATATATATATATATATATATATATATATATATATATATATATATATATATATATATATATATATATATATATATATATATATATATATATATATATATACATCCTCTGGTGGATTAAGGTCAGAGGCCTACCAATAACCACCAGAAATGGGAAATTTTCCTTAAGGGTCAAATTGAAAGCCAACATACCCCGAAACACTGTACTGCATTTGAAAGTGTGTATATCAAAGGAAGTTGGGAAAATGGTAAAAGGGAATGAGTTTTAGACTTTACCAGCGAAGTACATGTGAGAATGAGCATAATGGTCAAGTCTGGTGTCAGAGTGCTGGAAAGAGAAAGAATGAGACTGTGTCGTACGAGCCCTTCTCATTGGAGGAGGTATGCGACAGGAAAGCTCGGAAGAGTAGTTCCGTTTTAATTCCCATTGTATTGAGATTGACGCAACAACATAAAAGGATACTTGGAAAATTTGTAAGAGCAAAATAATTGAAAAGACGAAAATCCCTACATTCCATCTTTTCAAGAAGAGCTGTGCGAATGGAACCACCCAAGATTAGTAAAGTATTCTCTATACATGGACGAACAACCTCCCTATTAGGAGAAAATAACTGGAGTGGGATGAAGAAATTAATTTCAAAATCACCTCAGACACCCAATGTCTTTGATGCTTATTTAGAAAGGGAAATAATGTGATTCTTCGAAGAAAAGTGAAGAGAAAATGATGCACCGAGAATATTTAGGACAAAAGAAGGTCTGAGTTGTGTTTTCAAAGATGTCGTAGTTATAAGTAGGAAAATGCAGGAATTGAATTTCTTGATTCATTAAAAACAAATGTTTTCTCTGCTCCATTAAGAAATTCAAGAATGATCAGGTGTTAGTTGCTCCAGGGTTTCCCTCTTAGTGATAATTAATGTTGTTGAGTGGGACGGACTTCAAAATAAAGCGGTATTTTAGGGAGAATTCATCGGCATTGGAATTGATAAGTGATGAAGTGATAGAATAGATATCTGAGGATTACTACTATTAAAGGATTAAAAGGATGAGCGGTGGTAGTTTGCAATAACTGCTATAGAACGACCGGGAATGAATCAGACTGAGGGCCACAAGGAGATGGATAGATACCGAAAGAGGGAAGTTTAGAAATCAAAGCTTTGTGCCAGGCTTTATCGAACGCTTTTTGACATGTCTAGTGTCACAGAAAAAGATTCACTGAAATGCCGTATAGTAGAGGACTCAGGGGCAGAGAGAAAAGAAAGATCACATAGAGCTTTCCTTAACATTATACTTTTCCAGATAAATTCAAGTGATATTTCTTCATTTGAATTTAACATTAATTAAAGTAATATGTAAGTAAAAATTCAAAGTAAAAGTTAAAGTAAATATAAAAGGAACAACAAGCCTAGAGTTTGCAATATTCATACAAAATTGATGTGGGAACATAGCACTCCTTGTGCTGCGAGGGCGACGCAATGATGGTGAAATGCGAGATGTCGATTGCCTCGAACATCTGCAATTGTAAAACCTATAGTAAAGAGATAATGCAGCAACGTCACGTCGTAGAGATTAAGTGTTAAGGGAGTTTGAAAGTAGGGACAGTTTATTAGTCTTTTAGCCTTAAACCCAACTCTGGCCAAAAAGTGAGCAGAGCCTGTCCCACCCCTTTTCTCTCCCCCCCCTTCCCCCTCACACTACCACCATTAAATGAGAAAACTGCAATCCATACATTAGAGGATAAAACCTTTATATAATTGGAGTAACTGTTCGAAAGGAAAAATTCTCGCAGCGTGAATATAGCTCTTAGCTTCTCTGAGACCCCCCCTAGTAACCTTTGTGATACAGTTTGTTGTTTATGTTCAGAACAAGAATTTTTTTGTTGCTCACAGGTGAGACATGAGAGACGTCGAAGGAGACAGGAAACTTAGTAAGTGTTTTTAAGAGGAAGATGGAAAGAAGCCGAGTTTTAAAAGAATTGAATTTCACAAGGATTGAGGTCTATCCTACCCCTAGTTATCAGTTCATTTATGCAAAGTAAGATAAAATAAAACTAAGTTCCTACCTATATTTAGTAAACCTAACTAATGACGTTATACAATTAATTACACATGCAATATGCAATGAACCAACACCCACTACAAAACTGCCAGTTAGGCTTAGTCACAAGCTGGTCTAAAATTCATAGGCTTAGTTATAAGCTGGTCTAAAAATTTATATATACCCGCCAATTTGGCTTAGTCAAGTTATACTATACAATACCTAAACCATCCATATATCTATCTAGCCCTCTCTTAAATGTTGCAAGAGAATCACAGTCTACAATCTTCTGTGGCAAGCCATTCCAAAAATTAACAACCCTATTACTGAAATAGTATTTTCCTACATCGAGATGGCATGATTTCTTTTTAATTTTCTTATCATGCCCTCTAGTTTCTCTTCTATGGTCCATTATAAAGAATTTTTCAATCTCTGCATTATTACTCAGATGCAAATATTTTGTAAACATGTATTATATCCCCTCTAAGAAATCTCCTTTCAACCGAGAACATTTCCAACTCCTTCAACCTCTCCTCATAGCTCTTACTCTCGGAGACAGCAATCCTCCTTGTTGCTCGACGTTGTACTCTCTTCAGCATATCTATGTCGTTTTTTCAATGAGGAGCCCAAACCTGTGCACAATATTCTAATGCTGGCCTAACATAAGCTTTCTTATAACCTCTTTGCGCTTGTAAACTACAGTGATTTATTATACCCAACATCTTATTAGATCTATTCTTTGCTTCTAAACATTGATCACCCACTTTCAGATTACTGCTAATGATCACACCTAAATCTTTTCCTTGATCCACAATTTCAAGCCAATCCCATTTCATAATTAAATCCTTCATTTGAGTAACCTACATGAAGAACTTTGCATTTTTTACTATTAAAATTCATTTGCCACTTATCTACCCATCCAAGGAGTCTATCTAGATCACCTTGAAGCTTTATACATCCATCATTATTCCTAACTGAGGTGACCACTTTGGTATCATCTGCAAACTTAGAAACTTTACATTAAGACCTTTGTCTAATCATATATATATATATATATATATATATATATATATATATATATATATATATATATATATATATATATATATATATATATATATATATATATATATATATATATATATATATATATATATATATATATATATATATATATATATATATATATATATATATATATATATATATATATATATATATATATATATATATATATATATATGAGGAACAATAGTGGTCCCAGCACAGAACCTTGTGAGATCCATTCTTCACTGTTTCCCATAATGACTTATTTCCATTCAGTATATTATTTCCAAATCTCCTCCGGTGGGCAAAGGCCGGAGGTATACCAAATTCCACCGAAGTTGGGAAAAATCTATTCTTGTTGATGGTGGCCGACATGTCCAGATACACGGCGTTTGAAAGTATGCAAGTCAAAGGAAGTTGGGAAAACAGATAAAGGGAGTGTGTTCCAGGTTTTACCAGTAGAGTATATGTAAGACTGAGCATAGCGGTTAAGTCTGGGGTCGGAGAGTCGGACAGAGAAAGGATGAGACTGTGTAGAAAGGCGCGTCGCAAGAGCTCTTCTCAATGGAGGAGGTATGCAACGAGAGAGTTCAGAAGAGCTATGTTCATTGTAATAGCGATAGTAAAGAGAGAGTGACGCAACAGTTCGACGGGCAGAAAGAGATGCGAGAGAGTTAGTAAGAGCAGGAGAATTGATGAGACGAAAAGCCCTAGACTCCACCTTCTCAAGAAGAGCTGTATGAGTAGAACAACCCCAGATGTGAGAAGCATACTCCATACAGGAAAGCACAACACCCCTATAGAGAGCAAGCAACTGGGGTGGAGTGAAATTATTCTAGAGGCTCCTCAGAACACCCAACCTCTTAGAAGCTTGTTTAGAAAGAGAAGTAATGTAATCTTTCCAAGAAAGAATAGGATACGCCAAAAATATTAAGAACAGATGAAGGTTTGAATTGTGTGTTTTCGAAGAAGATATCATAGTTGTGTGGAAGATTGTGTCGAGTGGAGAGATGGATTAATTGAGTTTTTTGAGGCATTGAAAACAACAATGTTTTCTCTGCCCCAATTTGAAATACGTGAAAGATCAGAAGTTAGTTGCTCCAAGGCTACCCTTCTCGAGTTTATCAACTGCTGTTGGGTGGGACGTTTTTCAAACTGGAAGGATTAATGAAGGGTGGAGTCATCAGCATAGGAGTGGATAGGAGATGAGGTAATAGAAAGAAGTTCATTAATGAAAAGCAGAAAAGTGTTGGAGATAGGACAGAACCCTGAGGAACATCACTATTAATAGATTTAAAGGAAGAACTGTGGCCGTCTACAATAGCTGCTATAGAACCACCGGAAAGGAAATTAGAGAGAAGGATAGACCCCGAAAGAGGGAAGTTTAGAAATCAAAGCTTTGTGCCAGACTCTATCGAAGGCTTTCGATATGTCCAGCGCCACAGCAAAGGATTCACCGAAGAGCGGAGGACCAAGAGTTAGAAAGGAGGGAAAGAAGGTCACCAGTAGAGCATTTCTTACGAAAGCCATAATGGCGATCAGAGATAAGATTAGAAGAATAATTGAGATGTTTCCTAATCTTCTTGCTAAGGATAGATTCGAAAACTTTATAAAGAAAAGAGGTCAAAAAAATATGACGGTAGTTGGAGGGTTGAGAGGGATCCCCCTTCTTCGGCACAGACTAAATGACCACTTTTCTTGCAAGAAGGGAAGACTGAAGTAGAAAGACAGAAACGAAATAGTTTACCAAAGAAAGGTGCAAGTTCGGAAGCGCAAGTTTTGATAACCAAAGTATGGATACCATCAGGACCGTACGCCTTTTTATTATTATGCTCAGAAAGAGCAGAAATGACTTCTTTAGAAGAAATTATAATTTTAGGCATAAATGTGTTGGAGGGGATTAAAAAGAAGGAATAGTACCGGAATCGTATAAAGTTGAATTTGAGGCAAAAGTTTAAGCGATGAGTTCAGCTTTAGAAGATAGCAAAACAACAGTTTTGCCGTCGGAAGATGCTAGAGGAGGAAGAAGCAAAGTCTAAGTTAACATTATGCCAGAAAGCACGAGAGATAGAGGAACCAGAAATATTGCATTTTCTACGAAAAAAAGAGGTTTTGGAGCAACGGAAAATCGATTTTGTGTGATTCCGGGATGAAATATAAGTTGCGTGAGTTTCTGAAGTTTGAAGACGACGGTAATCCCTAAAGGCAGCATCCCTGCGGTGGATAGCATGAGACCAAGAAGAGTTAAACGAAGACTTGTTAGGTTTAGTAGAAGGGAAAGAATATGGAATATACGCTTCCATGCCAGAGAGAAACACCTCGGTAATGCATTCTGCATACTCCGAGAGACCCCTGCCACGGAGGCAATTTACTTCACGAAAGCGTACAGTAACTATTTTAATAGGAAAAGCTAAAAAAAAAAGACTCCCAGAGATAAAAGGACGCTATCTAACGATTAAGATAAATTTTTAAAACAATATTTAATTTTAAGGAGACTAGAGATGGATCAGAATATTGCTACTTCTTCAAAATCAAAAGTCTTATCTCTTTTGAAACTTGTAATCACCATGAGGAAAATCAATTTTTTTTAATTATGTCACTTCTTGTGCGCCGATAACATAAAACTACTGCGGCAAAGGTGACATTACAACTCAACATCCACCTCAGTAGTTCTGTTTTGACAGAACAGGGATAGTACGGCGAGAGCTTCGCAAATTTTACATTCATAAAAGGGTTGCAATTTTGAAACTCTTTACAACCTAAGCTAACTCTAAGCGGCAAAAGATGTGAAAACACGATTGTAAAATATGGACAATTGATTATTGGAAGAATGTGATGTGGTTCGGTGAATCATCTTTTACATTGTCCCCAACGAATAATCGAGTTTATGCTTGGAGAACCCCAAAAGAAGCCTACGATCCGGACCTCCTGCTTTAAACAATCAAGCGAATAGGCGGTTCCGTTAGGATATATATATATATATATATATATATATATATATATATATATATATATATATATATATATATATATATATATATATATATATATATATATATATATATATATATATATATATATATATATATATATATATATATATATATATATATATATATATATATATTACGATCAATGGCCGAAAGACTATCTCGACTATGAATATCTCGGCATCCTCAACTATATATGAAGTTCTTACTATGACCAGCATGGTGTTGCCAAGCACTGCCATGTTCCAGGATGATAATGCACCCATGCACAGAATAAAAATGATATGAGAAGCTCTGGGATATTATCAAACATCTTCCCTGGTCAGTACAGACGCCAGACTTCAACATAATGAACCAGTAGACTGGAGATCTTGAAGAGGAAAAAAGCTAAGGTGAAATTAGATCTTACTTTTCATTTATGTTAATACTCTGAGGTTATTCAGAAGTTTCTTCCATTGAACCGAAGGTGAAAGTGATAGAAGATCGAGAGTTTTCCACACCTGGTAAGCATTGCCTCCAGTTCGAGTAGCATGAGAGCAAGTTCGATTCAATCATGGATTTTGAGGACACAAAAATTCAAATGAAGATAAAATGAACTTTCTCATTCCATTTGCACTAGTGTCCTGTCTTTTAGGAGGCACAGAGGATTTTCAGTTTCGAAGCAGGAGTCTTTCCAATGAATGCGTAGAAGCTAAGCAAAGCCTCGCTAGCTAGACTAATATATATATATATATATATATATATATATATATATATATATATATATATATATATATATATATATATATATATATATATATATATATATATATATATATATATATATATATATATATATATATATATATATATATATATATATAGGCTAGACTGCACTTTGATATCCTTAAATATTTAAAAAACTACTAAACGTACGTTAAAAAGGATAACATTTTTGGAATCCTTGAAGAATTTTGATAAAGAAAAATTTGGAATTAAAAAAAAAACAATAATTTTAATAACTACGTAATTTATATATTTTTAATACGTTTCACGACATCGTACGTCTGGCACGTCTGTCTCTTTTTCTGAGATTAATTTCGCGATTTTAGAGTAAGATAAATTTCGCGATTGAATAAGAAATTTGTAAAATATGTGAAATATATATATATATATATATATATATATATATATATATATATATATATATTATATATATATATATATATATATATATATATATATATATATATATATGGTGTAATATGGCAGTAGGCTTGTATCCTACGGCAACATTCCAGCAATCAGTTAGGCCTGTATCCTACGGTAATTTTCGGTCGTCAGGCTATGATAAGTCGAACTAGTTACGCTAAAAAAAAATAATAATAATAATAATAAAAAGGCCAGAATTTTCCTCAATTATCGTACACAAACAAATTTTTTTTTAAAATTTATTTTCACATCTTTTATAATTTTCTTTATCAAAATTCTTCAAGGATTCCAAAAATGTTATCCTTTTTAACGTACGTTTAGTAGTTTTTGAAATATTTAAGGATATCAAAGTGCAGTCTGACCATATATATATATATATATATATATATATATATATATATATATATATATATATATATATATATATATATATATATATATATATATATATATATATATATATATATATATATATATATATATATATATATATATATATATATATAATTTAGGAGGATATAATTTAAAAAAAAAAAAGATGGGAATACCGTATTCCATTCCAAGATAATAAACGAGAAAACTCAAATAAAAAGTCCCAAGATAAGTTGTACATAATTAAGAGTACAATAAAACCAAGGAATCCAGAGAGGTGAAGATCAAACATTTGATACCAACAGAATTATAAAAAATAAATAAAAATAAACTGTCGTTTTAGGGGTTTGTGAAAGG
>SEYY01000101.1:278356-303356 GCA_009176605.1 Armadillidium nasatum | reverse complement strand
ATCTCGTTCATTTATTTACTTTAATTTTATGTTTTTCAAACCTGCAAAATAAGCCTCTTAGAAAATAAGTTCAAAATGATATTATATATGTAGGAAACTGTTTGCATTATTATTATTATTATTATTATTATTATTATTATTATTATTATTATTATTTAATTTGTATATTTATTTATTTATTAAATTATGTTTTATTTTTCAGGTCCCTTTAAAAAGACATTCAATTTCACCGTTTTGAAATGGGCTGAAGGTGGGAGGCAAGACTCCGGCGTAGCTGTTGAAATATCTTTTCAGCTTCCCTGCGTCTTTCCCCTCTCCTCTGCCACCTGTTCTTCATAAGAGAAGTTCAAGCGAACGTCTTTCCCCTCTCTTCTAATACTGTTCTCCATAAGCGATGTTCAAGTGACCCCTTTCCCGTCTCCTCTGCCGTGCACCTGTTCTCCATATCCGAAATTCGAGTGAACTTCTCCTGGTCCTCCTCCGCTGTAGAAGGATATTCATGATTTTTTTTTTTTTTTTCGAAGGAGACGCGTCGTTTGTGGGTATTCTGAATCAGTTTCAATGGAAGGTCTTTCCACAAATCAAATTAAATTACTTACCAATGTTCTGAAATAAAAATTCTTCAAATAATCGAAATATTTTATTATATATATTATATATATATATATATATATATATATATATATATATATATATATATATATATATATATATATATATATATATATATATATATATATATATATAATATATATATATATATATATATATATATATATATATATATTAAATAGAATTTATTATTATGTATTATTATTATTATTATTACTATTTTAATAAAGAAAAGAATTTTAAATTTTTGATTATTATTATTATTATTATTTTTATTTAATAAAAGAAAGATTTTAAATATTGATATTTTTATTATTTTAATAAAGAAAAGATTTTAAATTTTGATTTTATTATTATTATATTATTATTATTATTATTATTATTATTATTATTATTATTATTATTATTATTATTATTATTATTATTTTTATTATTATTATTATTTTAATAAATAAAAGATTTTAAATTTGATTCTAACTTGGAGATCCTTAAATATGCAAATGTCAATATTATTAATGTCTTTAAATTAATAATAACAAGACATTTTATGCGCAAGAAAATAATGTCATTAAATAAGGAATTGGGGAAGACAATGTTATATATATATATATATATATATATATATATATATATATATATATATATATATATATATATATATATATATATATATATATATATATATATATATAAATATATATGTGTGTGTGTGTGTGTGTCAAAGTGGAGAGTGAGAGAAAAGCGAAGATATCACTTAAATGTATATCTAAATAGTTGTAAAGTGAAGTAGTTGCTAGATAGTGGGTGGGTAAGGTAAGCTAGGATGATGCCAATTATTATTGATATAATCGAACTTTGTTCCATTTTGAACCCCAAACTTTTGGGACCGATTGATCAGCTGTAAAATATTGTATTGTAAGGACAAAATATTAAATAAATTAAAGACAGAAATGATGAGACATATTTTTACTTTATTTAAGAAATTATTCGGGATATTTGACTTCTGAATTTAATGTTTTCCAGACGATATAGTTGTAACACGCGATGAAGATAACAACTAATCCGCATTTACTCTATTACAGCTTACAAAATTACTCCTATGAGTGACTGAAATTTCCAAAGATGTAAACATCACAACAAACTTACCGGCCTACACAATAAACTTTATAACTCGTTTTTCAACAAAGATAGCAATTAAACCAACCCGATAATATCACCAGAATGATCAGAAAGATAATATTTATAAATGATGACATAATTCAAAGCTTAGTACGACAATGTACAATAACTATGGTTTGAGGTAAATTCTAGCCTAAGCAAAATAAAACTTGTTGAACCAATAAAAAGCAAAGATTTGAAACATTCGCGCGTTTACTAGCGCTGCTAGCAAGAATACTTTTAGCTCCCTCTACATACCTCTTATGGACATGGAATGAAAGCAATGAAAGCGGCAATACTTTCGAATTAAGTTTAAAGCTGGTTGTGGCCCTGTTATAAAGATTTGGATTATGTAAATGTATAGCTATGAAAGAGCTTTATGAAAATAGTAGAGTAATTAGTATTGAAAAACTTCCAAAAGATATTTTACTAAATCGTGCTTTCATTTTAACGAAGTGACAAGATATGATGAAGAAAATATAACTGAAACCTTACTAAAGGTCCAAGATATATTAATAGAGAAAAGTTGCTCTGAAACTATGATATGAAAGGCTCAAGATTTTGTGTTGAAACAAGTTGTTATTACTGTCACCTGCTCTTTATTCCTGCATTATTTTCTAACTGATAACCTTCTGTTTTGTTTAATATATACGAGTATATATATATATATATATATAATATATATATATATATATATATATATATATATATATATATATATATATATATATAATATATATATATATATATATATAATATATATATATCATTATTATTATTATTATTATTATTATTTTGTTGGACAAGTCAGAGGTCTGAATGAAATCCATCAGAGTTTGGAATTCCAATAACAAATTCAATCAATCAAGGCGGTTATTGGTTTGATACACTGTATTTGAAAGGGTTTTAATCCAGAAGGGAAATGAGGAACACGGGTGTTCCAAACATTTGCAGTAGTGTACATGTCTGAGATTAAAGAATTGAGAGAAAGATGTGACTATGAGCTTTCTTCAAAAGAGACATCTCAGAAGAAGTGTGTAAATTGTAATCGCTGTAGTAAAAGAGGATTGATGCAACAGCCTGACGGATTGAAAGAGACTGGAGAGACTCAGTGAGAGCAGGCGAATTGATAATGCGAAAATCTTTACACTCCACCTTTACAAGGAGTGCTTGAACTGAACCCCAGATGTGTGAGATACAGGGAACCCCAGATGTGTCTCCATACAGGGACGAACAACGCCCTTTTATAAAAAAAAAAAAAAAAACCAACTACGGTGATGTGATTAAATTCTTAAGAAATCTCGGAGTATCTAAGATCTTAGAAGGTTGTTTAATGAGGTAAAAAATGTAATTCTTCCAAGAAAGATCACAAAGAAAAGAAGTACCAATAATATTAAAAAATAAGTTTCTTTTGGATGTGCATATTTCCAAAGATGTTATATTATGTGAAAGATAATGTTGAGTAGGTAGATAAAATTTGCGTTTTTAGCACATTGAAAACAACTATATTTTCTCTGCTCAGTTAGAAAGATGAGAAAAATCAGCTGACAGTTGTTCCAAATTTGTCCTCCTATCATCTACTATTGTCTAATGTGACTTATTTCAAAGTGAAAAGAGTAATGAAATTCGGAAATGTCAGCATAAAAGTGTATTATTGTGAAGTGAAGTAAAAAAGATCAAAATGAAGAGCAGAAAAACGGTTGGGATATGGCAAAATTCTGAGTAACTCCCTTATTTATAGAATTAGAGGAAGAGGGATGATACTTTCCTAAAGCAGTTAAAGAACGACCAGAATGAAAATCAGGGAGTGAGTTAGAAGAAAGGAAAGGTACTGGACAAAGGAAGTTTATAAATCAAAATTGTGTCCAGAACCACACCAGAAGATTCACTGAAATGTCGAAAGGCTGAGGACCAAAAGTCAGAGATAAGGATAAGATGATCACCATTACATGGAAGTCATAAAGGTGATGAGAGATAAGATTATAAAAATTTGAATGCTTCAAAATCTTCTTAAAATAGCTTAGAAACCGTTGAAATGAACAGTGCTTAAAGCAATAGGAAAACAGTTTAAATGCTGAGGCGTTTCCCCCTTTTTCAGCACAGGTTGAATGAACGCATCCCTCAAACAGGAATGGTTGGTGGAAGTTCATTGTCAGAGATGAGAAAGTTTATTAAAGCAAGGGTACAATCTCGAAAGTACACTTTTAGAGATCCATAAACAAATACCGTCAGGATTATAAGTTTCTTGGAATTAAACTCTGAGAGAGTTAAGACAAAAGATCTTTAAAATTACTATGTAAAATATAAATGAGGTGACGGAAGGTGGAGAAAGAAGAATAGTCTAAAATGGAATTAGGAACAAAGATTTAAGCAAAGAGTGTAGCTTTAGAATAATGTATAACAGTGGTGGTCTGGAGAAACAAGAAGAGAGGAAGAGGAAAAAGTATTGTTATAGGGTTGATCTTTTTTGTGTGTAAAATGTCATATAAAGCGTGAAGAAGAGGTACCAGAATGAATATTGCATTTTCTACAGGGAGATGATTTTTTTAATGTCACGAAAATTAGATTTTGCAGCGTTCCTAAATGAAATATAAGTTGATTAAGCAGTTTAAAGACGACGGTAATTTTTTAAAGCAATGTCCCTGCGACGGATAGCAAGAGACAAATGCAGAGTCAAGCCAAAGTTTATTAATTTAGTTGAATGGAAAAAATGGAATGTTTGCGCCCATACCTGAGAAAATCAACGCAGTTACGAATATATTTTGCACACCACGAGGCGCTTCTCTCACCAAAGCAGTAATCTTCATGTGGAAAATCAAAGAATTACGATGGCAAGTTCAATCAGTTAGCAGTGCCAAAACGTCAAAAAATTTTCCTCGCTGAAGGTGTACTTGAAGAGATAGAATAAGATGCAGAAATAAGACGATAGGAAGAACCCTCAAGTGGAAATAGTTTACTAGTATAATGATTATTATTAGAAGTTAAAAAAAAGTTCTAATATTTTGGTTTCGTTTCAATACGATATATGAAATTATATATCTATATAAAAAAGGATACGGGTTGGAAGCTGCACTCTCTGCTACAGGTAATTTTAGATAGAGGAATGAATGACAAGTTCACCAGCTTTGCCATAAGATTTAGAGGAAAACTATTGTAGGAGTGAACATTAAAATCACTTAGAATAATGAATTCAGAAAACAGAGTTATAGAGTTTAGAATAATGCGTTGGGTTAGAAGATGGATATAAAGAACAATTAAATTAAGTCGTAAACTGGCTCTCCTTTTCCCACTAACTCTCTCCACTTTCTTCCTATCAGTTGAAGTGCTACATCAACCCCTTATACTATCGTTATTAAGATGAATGCTGTAGTACATCTCCCCTTTGATGAGAGCACGTCCGATTTTTATTTCCACACACTCTTGTTCATTCCTTGATCACCTCTCTGACCCCAGACTTAACGCTATGCGCATTCTTACATGTACTCCACTGGTAAAGTCTGAAATACTTTTCCTTCTTTTATTTTCTCACTTCCTTCGATTTCTACACTTTCAGAAGCAGTGTGTCGGGTTATGTCGTTATGTTGGTCATTAATTTGATTAATAAATTGTTTTTTTCTCAACTCTGGTGGAGACTATGTAGACCTCTGACTTTTTACCATCAGAGTTGTTATATAATATATTATATATATATATATATATATATATATATATATATATATATATATATATATATATATATATATATATATATATATATAATATATATATTATTTATTTCACTATCCCCTTTCCCACTTTCGTGGGGTGGTGCCCGCCACAATTCCCTTACAAACATACCCATCCTTACTTTTCAATCCCTTTCACCACCGCCCTCCATCTCACTATGTCCTCCGCAAGTCTACTACCCTCTTTTAAACTCAAATTCCTTCCACCCAAAATCTCTCTCACTCCATCCATCCATTTCCACTTTGGCCTTCTCCTTTCCCTACCCCCATCCACCTCGGATCTAAGTACCTTGCCCACCATTCTGTCCTCATTCATTTTACACATATCACCTCGGTAATGCGTTCTGCACACTTCGAGGGACCCCTACCACGGAAGCAATAATCATTCCACCGGAAATCGAAGAAGTACCACCGCAAGTCCGACCAGCTTACGGCACCGAAGTGCTACAAACATTTTCTTTCAAAAGAAGGGGTCTTTCCTGCGGAAGACTTGAAGAGATAGAAGAAGATACAGAGATAAGAAGGTGATCGGAGGAACCCAGAGGAGGAAAGAGTTTAACAGTGTAAGGAGAAGGATTAGAAGTTAGAAAATGGTCTAGAATTTTGGGTTCATCTCCTTAACGATCAGGGATACGAGTAGGGAGCTGCACCAACTATTCAAGGTCGTTTTGGATAGCGAAATGGAAGGCACGTTCACCAGCTGTATCATGAGAACTAGAAGAAAGCCATTGGCGGTGGTGAACATTGAAATCACCTAATAGATGATTTCAGAGAAAGGAGAAGAAGAGAATGTGTTCTATTTTGGAGTTTAAATAGTCGAAGAATTTAGGATAGTCAGTAGAATTAGGAGATAAATAAGCAGAACAAATGAATTTAGCCGTAGAATGGCAGGAGAGCCTAAGCCATAAAGTGGAAAATTCGGAAGACTCCAAATTAGAGACACGAGAACAAACGACATCGTTGCGCACGTATGCACAACAACCGCCTTTGGCTGAAAATTGAGGATAGAGACAGTAGGAGGAAACAGAATAGGGTTTGCTCTCAGAACGCTCAAACATCTGAGTTTCGGTCAAGAATAAGAGGTGAGGTCTAGAAGAAGAGAGGTGATGTTCAACAAAGTGGAAATTGGAGTGCAGACCGCAAATGTTGCAGAAATTAATGAAAAAAATAGACCGTGCATTAGGACAAGCCGGCAGCTATATCTTGGTGGCACCAGACCTATCAACGGAGGCCACAAGCTCCCAAGTGGTGATGGGGAAGGGGTGGAAGAGGGACTATATTTGGAAGCCGCCCCCAAGGGCTTCTCCAAGGCTACCGAAGTTGACGCCATTACTGAATTTTTTTTTTTTTAAAGGGTGTTAGTATTAATGTTTTATGAGTGTAAAAGAGAGTCTATACCGTGTAGAAGAAGGTGAAAGCGAAAGGGAGCGAACCACTGGGCACCTGGATGAGATATGAAGTACCCTTAACATCCTGTATACCCAATAGGGGGTAATCTCATCGCCTCGGGAGCGCTGCTTCCCTCCCCCTATATATAGGGGAGGGAGATATATATATATATATATTATATATATATATATATATATATATATATATATATATATATATATTATATATATATATATATATATATATATATATATATATATATATATATATATATATATATATTATATCTCCTCCAGTGGGCAAAAGCCAGTATCCTACCAAATTCCACCGGAGTTGGAAAAAACTTATCCTGATCGAAGAAGGCCAACATATCCAGATACACGGCGTTTGAAAGTATACAAGTCAAAGGAAGTTGGGAAAACAGTTATAGGGAGTGTGTTCCAGACTTTACCAATAGAGTACGAGTATATATAATATTGAGCATAGAGGTTAAGTTTGGGGTTTGAGAGTTGGATAGAGAAAGGATGAGACTGTGTAGAAAGGTGTGGAGCACGAGCTCTTCTCAATGGAGGAGGTATGGAACGAGAGAGTTCAGAAGAGCAATGTCCGTTGTAATAACGATAGTAAAGAGAGAGTGAAGCAACAATTCGACGGGCAGAAAGAGATTGAAGAGAGTTAGTAAGTGCAGGAGAGTTGATAAGACGAAAAGCCCTAGACTCCACCTTCTCAAGAAGAGCTCTATGAGTGGAACCACCCCAGATGTGCGACGCATACTCCATACAAGGGCAAACAACACCCCTTTACAAAGCAAGTAACTGGGGTGGCGTGAAGTAATTCTGAAGACGCCTAGAACACTTAGCCTCTTAGAAGCTTGTTTATAAAGAGAAGTAATGTGATCTTTCTAAAAAATATCACGAGAAAAGGATACGCCAAGAATATTAAGAACAGATTAAGGTGTGAGTTGTGTGTTTTTGAAGAAGATATCATAGTTGTGTGGAAAAATGTATCGAGTGGAGAGATGAAGGAACTGAGTGTTTGAGGCATTGAAAACAACCATTTTTCTCTACCCTAATTTGAAATCAGAGGTTAGTTGCTCCAAGGCTACCCTTCTCGAGTCTATAAACTGCTGTTGGGTGGAGCGTTTTCCAAACTGGAAGGAGTAATGAAAGGTGGAGTCATCAGCATAGGAGTGGATAGGTGATGAGGTAATAGAGAGATCATTAATGAAAAGCAGAAAAGGTGTTGTGGATAGGACAGAACCCTGAGGAACACCACTATTAATAGATTTAAAGGAATAACGGTGGCCGTTTACAACAGTTGCTATAGAACGACCGGAAAGGAAATTAGAGAGAAGGATAAATCCCGAAAATGGAAGTTTGAAATCAAAGCTTTGTGCAAGACTCTATCGAAGGCTTTCGATATGTCCAGCGCGACAGCAAAAGATTCACCGAAGTGCCGAAGAGCGGAGGACCAAGAGTCAGAGAGAAGGGAAAGAAGATCACCAGTAGAGCGTTTCTTACGAAAGCGTACTGGTGATTAGAAATAAGATTAGAAGTATTGAGATGTTTCCAAATCTTCCTGTTAAGGATAGATTCAAAAACTTTAGAGAGAACGGAGGTCAAAGAAATAGGACGGTGATTGGAGGGTTGAGAGGGGTCCCTCTTCTTCGGCACAGGCTGGATGAGCGCACGTTTCCAGCAAGAAAGGAAGGTTGAAGTAGAGAGCCAAAGACGAAAAAATTTACCGATGCAGGTTGCAAGCTCGGAAGCACAAGTTTTGAGAACCACAGGAGGAAGACCATCGGGACTATACGCCTTCTTAGTATTAAGCTCAGAGAGAGCAGAAATGACATCTTTAGAAGAAATTCTAATTTTAGGCATAATTGAGTTAGAGGGGGTTGAAGGAGGAGGAATAGCTCCGGAATCGCCTAAGGTTGAATTAGAGGCAAAAGTTTGAGCGAAGAGTACAGCTTTAGAAGAAGGTAAAACAGCAGTTGCGCTGTCGAAAAATATTAAAGGAGAGAAAGAGGAAGAAGCAAAGTTAGAGTTAACATTTTTTGCAAAACGCCAGAAAGAACGTGAAGAAGAAGAACCAGAAAGATTATTGCATTTTCTACGGAGGAAAGAGTTTTTAGTGTGCTCTATTTTGGAGTTTAAATAGTCGAAGAATTAAGATAGTCAATAGAATTAGGAGATAAATAAACAACAGAACAAATGAATTTAGTCGTAGAATGAATGGCAAGAGAGTCTAAGCCATAAGATGGAAAATTCGGAAGACTCCAAATTGGAGACACGAGAACAAACGACATCGTTGCGCACGTATGCACAACTGCCTTTGGCTGTAAAAATTGAGGATTTAGACAGTAGGACGAAACAGAATAGGGTTTGCTAACAGAACGCTCAAACATCTGAGTTTCGGTCAATATATATATATATATATATATATATATATATATATATATATATATATATATATATATATATATATATATATATATATATATATATATATATATATATATATATATATATATATATATATATATATATATATATATATATATATATATATATATATATATATATATATATATATATATATATATATATATATATATATATATATATATATATATATATATATATATATATATATATATATATATATATATATATATATATATATATATATATATATATATATATATATATATATATATATATATATATATATATATATATATATATATATATATATATATATATATATATATATATATATATATATATATATATATATATATATATATATATATATATATATATATATATATATATATATATATATATATATATATATATATATATATATATATATATATATATATATATATATATATATATATATATATATATATATATATATATATATATATATATATATATATATATATATATATATATATATATATATATATATATATATATATATATATATATATATATATATATATATATATATATATATATATATATATATATATATATATATATATATATATATATATATATATATATATATATATATATATATATATATATATATATATATATATATATATATATATAGAGAGAGAGAGAGCTGGGAGGCCTTTAGAGAAGAAGTAGAATGGGCTGCAAGTGAAATACCGGGAAAGATGGAAATAGAGGAGGAAGGAGGAAGAGGACGGTGTGGTGGAATGAAGAGGTTAAGAACGCCGTGAATCTCAAGAACAAGGAATATAGGAAATGGATGAAGACAAGAACAGAGGAAAACATAAGAGAATATGTGAGAGTGAGAAATCAATGCGAAGATGTGAAAAGAAGAAATAAAGATTCCACATGGATCAGAATAGGAAGAGAATTGAAGGAAGATATGAAGAGCACAAGATAACTTGTATATGGAATGACCAAGAACATGAAAGCAAGTAAAGAACCCGAAATGCATGTGGTTTTGAATAAAGAGGGAGAACGTCTTCTGGAGGAGACAGAGGTAGCGGAAACATGGAGAGAATATTTTGAAGAGTTGCTGAATGTGCAGGAAGAGAATGAGGAGGTGGAAGTAGTGGAGGGACCCCCGAGATAAGGAAAAGGACTGGTTGAAATAAGATTGATTCAGACAGAAGAGGTGAGAGAGGCAATTAAGATGTTAAAAAAGGGAAGAGTGCAGGATACAATGGACTGAGTAACGAGTTATTCAAGACAGGGGAAGGAATAACTAAATGGTTAACTCTGATATTCAATAATCTATGGGAAGAACGAAAACTACCAATAAGGAGATTATTATTATCTTGGAGAGAAGATTGAGGATGAAGGTTGAAGATAAAATAATCTGCCCAATACATGAAAAGGGAGATAGAAGAGAATGTGGAAATTAAAGAGGAATAGAGTTGTTAATAGGAGCGAATAAGATATATGAGAGGATCTTGGAGAGAAAATTGAGGGTGAAGGTTGAAGATAAAATTGGAAAATGACAGACTTAATATTCCATACGAAGATGCTGACGGAGAAAAACATGGAATGGAACAAGAAAGCGTTTGTAACATTCATAGACTTAGAAAAAGTTTTCGATAGGATAAAAAGGGAAAGACTGTGGAGAGTATTAGAAGACCCAGTGTACAACATTCCGGAGAAATTAACATCAGCTATTAAAGAGCTTGTACGAAAAACCTTTAAATTTGGTCACAGGAGGAGGAAGTGAGAAATAGTTTGGAGTGAATACTGAGGTGAGACAGGGCAGTGTATTGTCACCATTGCTTTTCGCACTGTGCCTGTCTTAAAAGAATATGCATAAGAGAGAATAGAGAACAGAAGTTAGTATACATCAGGAACTGAGGATCTTCAGGAAGTTGTGAATAGGTGAAATGATGTGCTGAACTTTATGGGCATGAAGATAAACAGATTCAAAACAGAAATAATGGTAATAGCAAGGGAGAAAGAAGAGATAATTGTGAACATAGAGAGGACTAGATTTAAGCAGACGAGTAAGTTTAAATACTCTGGTGTGTTGTTCGATGAAAAAGGAAGACTGGAGAAAGAGCTGAGGGAGAGAATAGGAAGATTTTCAAAGAATGTGGGAATGCTGTTTCCACTACTAAAGGAGAGAGGAATGTCAACAGAAGTGAAAGTATTAATATATAAAACAGTATTGTTGTACAGTTCGGAATGTTGAACAATAAATACAGTGCAAAAAAGTAAAATTGAAGCCGCGGAAATGAGAGAACTCAGAGTCATCAGGGGAGTACCGCTAAGAGATAAGATGAGGAGTGAACTGGTGAAGGAAGAACTTGAGGTGGAATCAATTTTGGAGTACGTGGAAATAAACCAGTTGAGATGGTTTGGTCCCGTGAAAAAAATGGAGAGAGAGAGAGAGAGAGAGAGAGAGAGAGAGAGAGAGAGAGAGAGAGAGAGAGAGAGAGAGATGCTGAAATGGCGACCAGAAGGAAGGAGACCCGCGGGAAGACTGAGGAAGAGATGGATGAAGGCGGTGGCACAAGCCATACAACGAAAGAGCATGACGCTGGAAGAGGTGGAAGAGAACCGAATGTCTAAGGACTGATGGGGGTTTTATACATCATTTATATATATATATATATATATATATATATATATATTATATATATATATATATATTTTATACATATATATATATATATATATATTATATATATATATATCATATATATATATATATATATATATATATATATATATATATTATATATATATATATAATATATATATATATATACATCATTTATATATATAAAGCTTCTGGACATGTAACATCCGACATGCGCCAGCCTACCGGGTTGGACGGTGGTGATGGTGATGATGATGATACATTCCATTATCTAAAACCAGTGGAAAGAACGAAAATAAAAATTTTCTGCTCCTACTCTTCATGGTTAAAATATTCATTTTGTTGTTATTATTTTATTTTAATTTCATTTTTTATTTTAAAAATCTATTTTCGATATGATAAAAATTATATTCTTATAAATGAAAATCGAGCAAAAATATACAAAAATAAGTAAATAAATAAATAATAATAATAATAATAATACAAAAGACAATTGAAAACTTTTGTATGAGTTCCCTTGCTGATTTTCGGCTCGCTCTTCTCATTTCTTCTTTTTTTTGCAATTTTTAATTCATCCACCTTAAACGACTGTCAGTGCAATTAAGGCTAATGAAATATAGGCCTTTATAATGTGAAAGGCGAGTTTTATAAAATAAAGACTATCAACTAAATAAGTGTAGAGATAGAGGTAGTTTTGCCACTTTAATAAAACATCCTTGGTACAATTGGGATGATCGCTAGTGTAGAAACTAGAGTTTAGTAAATTTAGTGAAGCAACTTGTGCTAAAAAACTGTCGGAAAACGAAATGAAGTTTTGAAATAGTGAAGTGATTTTAATCAGATCTTGATTCTTCTGCAAAGGTTATTTAATTTTAAGTTATGGGTACTATTTTGCAGAGGTGGGCATAAGCGCAAATGAAAGCGCAATTTGCGCGAAAATTCGAAAATGTGCACTTTTGCATTTTGCTCTTAACAACTTTTTTAAGAGCGCAAAAGCGCAAATTTGCGCTTTAAATAAAATTTTGCGCTTTTGCGGAAGTTTTTTAAAATTAGCGCTTACCAATTTGCGTTTCGTCATTTTTCTTAAAAACACAATTTTGGGCTTATATTTCAGTTTCTTATTTATTCAGCCAAATTTTATTACTCTTTCTGCTAATTAAAAGTTAATACTTAAACTAGGAATGCCGATATATAAAAAAAATATCGATATTTAAAAAATATAAAATTGTCCTCGATAATAAAAGATATTGTTTATATATATATATATATATATATATATATATATATATATATATATATATATATATATATATATATATATATATATATATATATATATATATAATATATATAATATATATATATATATATATATATATATATAATATATATATATATATATATATATATATATATATATATTATATATATATATATATATATATATATATATATATATATATATATATATATATATAATATATATATATATATATATATATATATATATATATATATATATATATATATATATATATATATATATATATATATATATATATATATATATATATATATATATATAAATATATATATATATAATATATATATATATATATATATATATATATATATATATATATATATATATATATATATATATATATATATATATATATATATATATATATATATATATATATATATATATATATATTATATATATATATATATATATTATATATTATATATATATATATATATATATATATATATATATATATATATATATATATATATATATATATATATATATATATATATATGGTTTATTGAATATTTTGTTTATTGGTTTATTAGAAAGTTTATTAATTAATAGGCAATTTCACTATAGGTTTTTCGTTGCTGATTTATATATATATATATATATATATATATATATATATATATATATATATATATATATATATATATATATATATATATATATATATATATATATATATATATATATATATATATATATATATATATAATAAAAATATTATTATTATTATTATTATTATTATTATTATTATTATTATTATTATATTATTATTATTATTATTATTATTATTATTATTATTATTAGGCAATATGCTAAGTTTACTAATTACTTGTGATTTTTTTTTTCTATTGTTTTGGTTAAGATTACGACCATAAAATTACGTTAAAATTAATTGTTATAAAATTTACAATATTCAAAACTTGGAATATTATATAATGTATGGTATCAATGTATAAATTTAATGGGCTCAAAGGACGATTTCGTCTCCCCAGAAGCCCATTTCAGTTTAGTATCAAAAACATGTAAAGTACACGATATTTGTATATGTAAATTTGTAACTGAAAAAATGAATAAAGATTAAAGATTAGCGATTATACCTTTTTAGTATTTTTGTGTTTAAATTGGAATAAAACAGATATGGAAAAGTACTTAACAGGAAAAAGAATTGCAAACCGTGAAAGTCGCCGAAGTACAACTCCTGAAATTGAGTGTGATGCTGCTGGTACTTCCCATGAAAAAAGCAGCCAAGATGACATGGAGTACCCATGGCCCCATCTTATCAAGTACTATGGGTCTGTTAAAACCAAGAAGGAGTATGCTGAGGGCAATAGAGTCTTGTGCAAGGGAAAGATTGAATGCTCCCAATGTAAAAAACCTTGAGCTTTGACTCTAAATCAACACATAGCTTGAAATCGCACTACTTGTTTGGAAGTAACTTTCACCGATACTTTTTATTTGAATTTAATTTCTTTTTAATTTTAAAATTCAACCATTAAATATTTCACATATTTTATTTACATGACTAGTGAATTTAGTTTTGTAACTTTATTTAGAAACATCGTTATTTGCACAAGGAACTTTGTGCTGCAATTGAAGGAGGGTCAAAGCGGGGTCGGAGCTGCTCAACAGACAATGAGACATCCAGCAAAAAGCGTCAGACCACCATTCTTCCAGTCTATGTATAATATATTCAAACAGAAAAGAGCTCTTGAGTTGCTTTACAAGTAAGTGTTTTCATTTTAAGTACAAGTTAACTATAAGTGGTGTCACAACTAACAAGCTAAAAAAATAACAGAATACAGTCCATACGAAAATTTTCTAATTTGAAATACCAAGTTTCATTTGTATGGAACAAAAGCCTTGTCTTCCAATATTTAATAAAACTGACAAGGAGGTAATTGCCGAGTACATCGAAATAATTACGCCTATTGCTGTTAGGCTGCATATGTTGCAGGATGAGAAGAATGCGTACGCGGGGTTCTATTGCCTAACCTCTTCCTCCTCAAGGACAAACTCGTGGAATTGCAACGAGAGGTGAAAAAATTTAACTATGCCAAAACTTAGTCAACTACTTACTAGCATCCAAAGCCAAACAAAGGGAAAGAAAAGGGATTTGAACCGAGGTTCAGCAGGATTTTTGATGATTGTGATTTGCTTATGGCAACAGCTCTGCACCCTCACTTCAAACTCGGAAGTGGTACAGAGGTTAAATGAGGGAAAGTATCCAGCTGTCAAGAACGAGGATATTGGAGGAAATAAAGTGTAATATTGCATCGAATTTTACTCCTCCACATAAAGGCACTGAAGGTGATGGGACTGAATCTGAAATGGACCCATTTAAGGTGAGCTATTTTTATAATTTAGAACAAACTTTAAGCATCTCTTGTACTATATATATATATATATATATATATATATATATATATATATATATATATATATATATATATATATATATATATATATATATATATATATATTTTTTTTTTTTTTTTTTTTTTTTTTTTATGTCTCCTCCGGTGGCAAAGGCCATAGAGGCCTACCAATTCCACCGGAGTTGGGAAGGTCTATTATCATGGTCGATGGTGGCCGACGTGTCCAGACACACGGCGTTTGAAAGTATGCAAGTCAAAGGAAGTTGGGAAAACAGATGAAGGGAGTGTGTTCCAGACTTTACCAGTAGAGTATATGTAAGACTGAGCATAGCGGTTAAGTCTGGGGTCGGAGAGTTGGACAGAGAAAGGATGAGAATGTGTAGAAAGGCGTGTCGCACGAGCTCTTCTCAATGGAGGAGGTATGCAACGAGAGAGTTCAGAAGAGCAGTGTCCGTTGTAATAGCGATAGTAAAGAGAGAGTGACGCAACAATTCGACGGGCAGAAAGAGATTGTAGAGAGTTAGTAAGAGCAGGAGAGTTGATGAGACGAAAATGCCCTTGACTCCACCTTCTCTAAGAGAGCTGTATGTGTGGAACCACCCCAGATGTGCGAAGCATACTCCATACAGGGACGAACAACACCCCTATACAGAGCAAGCAACTGGGGTGGCGTGAAGAAATTCTGAAGGCGCCTCAGAACACCCAACCTCTTAGAAGCTTGTTTAGAAAGAGAAGTAATGTGATCTTTCCAAGAAAGATCACGAGAAAAAGAAACACCAAGAATATTAAGGACAGATGAAGGCTTGAGTTGTGTGTTTTCGAAGAAGATATCATAGTTGTGTGGAAGATTGTGTCGAGTGGAGAGATGGAGGAACTGAGTTTTTGAGGCATTGAAAACAACCATATTTTTCTCTGCCCCAATTTGAAATACGAGAAAGATCAGAGGTTAGTTGCTCCAAGGCTACCCTTCTCGAGTCTATCAACTGCTGTTGGGTGGGACGTTTTTCAAAATGGAAGGAATAATGAAGGGTGGAGTCATCAGCATAGGAGTGGATAGGAGATGAAGTAATAGAGAGAAGGTCATTAATGAAGAGTAGAAAAAGTGTTGGGTGATAGGACAGAACCCTGAGGAACACCACTATTAATAGATTTAAAGGATGAACGGTGGCCGTCTACAACAGATGCTATAGAACGACCGGAAAGGAAATTAGACGAGAAGATCACAGAGAGAAGGATAGATACCGAAAGAGGGAAGTTTAGAAATCAAAGCTTTGTGCCAGACTCTATCGAAGGCTTTCGATATGTCCAGCGCGACAGCAAAAGATTCACCGAAATGCCGAATAGCGGAGGACCAAGATTCAGAGAGAAGGGAAAGAAGATCACCAGTAGAGCGTTTCTTACGAAAGCCATACTGGCGATCAGAGATAAGATTAGAAGAATTGAGATGCTTCCAAATCTTCCTGTTAAGGATAGATTCGAAAACTTTAGAGAGAAACGGAGGTCAAAGAAATAGGACGGTAGTTGGAGGGTTGAGAGGGGTCCCCCTTCTTCGGCACAGGTTGAATGAGCGCACGTTTCCAGCAAGAAGGGAAGGTTGAAGTAGAGAGACAAAGACGAAATAGTTTACCGAGGCAGGGTGCAAGCTCGGAAGCACAAGTTTTGAGAACCACAGGAGGAATACCATCGGGACCGTACGCCTTCTTAGTATTAAGCTCAGAGAGAGCAGAAATGACATATTTAGAAGAAATTCTAATTTTAGGCATAATTGAGTTAGAGGGGGTTGAAGGAGGAGGAACAGCTCCGGAATCGTCTAAGGTTGAATTAGAGGCAAAAGTTTGAGCAAAGAGTTCAGCTTTAGAAGAAGGTAAAACGGCAGTTGTGCCGTCGGAAGATATTAAAGGAGGGAAAGAGGAAGAAGCAAAGTTAGAGTTGACATTTTTTGCAAAATGCCAGAAAGAACGTGAAGAAGAGGAACCAGAAAGATTATTGCATTTTCTACGGAGAAAAGAGTTTTTAGTGTTACGAAGGATAGATTTTGCACGATTCCGGGATGAAATATAAGTAGCGTGAGTTTCTGGAGTTTGAAGACGACGGTAATCCCTGAAGGCAGCATCCCTGCAGCGGATAGCACGAGAACAAGCAGAGTTAAACCAAGGTTTGTTAGGTTTAGTAGAAGGGAAAGAATATGGAATGTATGCCTCCATGCCAGAGAGAATCACCTCAGTAATGCGTTCTGCACACTCCGAGGGACCCCTCCCACGGAAGCAATAATCATTCCACGGGAAATCAAAGAAGTACGACCGCAAGTCCGACCAGCTTGCGGCACCGAAGTGCCACAAACGTTTCCTTTCCGTAGAAGGGGGCCTTTCCTGCGGAAGACTTGAAGAGATAGAAGAGATACAGAGATAAGAAGATGATCGGAGGAACCCAGAGGAGGAAAGAGTTTAACAGTATAAGGAGAAGGATTAGAAGTTAGGAAAAGGTCTAGAATGTTGGGTTCATCTCCAAGACGATCAGGGATACGAGTAGGGAGCTGCACCAACTGCTCAAGGTCATTTTGGATAGCGAAAAGGAAGGCACGTTCACCAGCTGTATCATGAGAACTAGAAGAAAGCCATTGGCGGTGGTGAACATTGAAATCACCTAATATGATGATTTCAGAGAAAGGAGAAGAAGAGAGAATGTGCTCTATTTTGGAGTTTAAATAGTCGAAGAATTTAGGATAGTCAGTAGAATTAGGAGATAAATAAACAGAACAAATGAATTTAGTCGTAGAGTGGCAAGAGAGCCTAAGCCATAAGGTGGAAAATTCGGAAGACTCCAAATTAGAGACACGAGAACAAACGACATCGTTGCGCACATATGCACAACAACCGCCTTTGGCTGAAAATTGAGGATAGAGACAGTAGGAGGAAACAGAATAGGGTTTGCTATCAGAACGCTCAAACATCTGAGTTTCGGTCAAGAATAAGAGGTGAGGTCTAGAAGAAGAGAGGTGATGTTCAACAAAGTGGAAATTAGAGTGCAGACCGCGAATGTTGCAGAAATTAATGAAAAAAAATAGACCGTGCATCAGGACAAGCCGGCGGCCGAGTCCTGGTGGCCAAACCCCATCACCGGAAGGCCACCAACTCCCAAGTGGTGATGGGGGAAGGGGTGGATGAGGGGCTATTTTTTGGAAGCCGCCCCCGTGGCTTCTCCGAGGCTAAGAAGTTGACGCCATTTTGATTTTTATTTTATTTTTTTAAGATGTGTTAGAAATGTTTTATGTATGTAAAGGAGAGCCACTCCGTGTAGATAGAAGGTGAGCGCGAAAGGGAGCGAACCATTGGGCACCGGGATGAGATAGGAGTACCTTTAACACCCTGTATACCCAACAGGGGTAATCTCATCGCTTCGGGAGCGCTACTTCCCTCCCCCGTATATATATATATATATATATATATATATATATATATATATATATATATATATATATATATATATATATATATATATATATATATATATATATATATATATATATATATATATATATATATATATATATAATACACTGACATAATGTTCAAATGAAACTTAAAAAGATTTGAGTTCTTGATACCATTTCTAAATATTTCAGAAACTGAAGGCCCCATATATCCAGTAGACACCTCTGGAGGAGAAGTTGGGACAAACCTTGGATAGCTGGGATGCAGTAAATGTTCACCACAATACCCCTCTCACTAGGAACCTTTTCCGTGTGAATACCAAGAAGTCTGGGTGGACTTGTTTATGAAGTATAATACCCCATTACCCAGCTCAGCGGCCGTGGAGAGGTTGTTTAGTCAAGGCTCTGACATTCTAAGACCAAAGAGGGCAGCCATGGCATTCAGCAATTTTGAAAAATTTATTTTCATGAAAGGGAATATGACCCTTTTCAGAATGCAAGAGGAGAGCTACGAGGAGGAAGAGATCATAGATGGCTGAATAAATAATAATAAATTCTTTCTCATTTTTTGTTATATATTTGCATCTTTCAAATAAAATTTAAAAATAATTCATCTTTACATCCTAGCGCTCTATTTTTTTTTTTTTTTTTTTTTTTTTTTTTGCTCCAAAATTTGCGCTTTAAAAATTTTTTTTTATTTGCGGACATGTGCGCTTTTGCATTTGCGGACAAAATTTTTGAAAAAATGTGCGCTTTTGCATTTGCGGACTAAGTTTTTCAAATTTGCGCTTTTGCGTTTGCGCTCTAAATTTTAAAATTTGCGCGCCCACCTCTGCTATTTTGAGATTAGATTACTGTGAATTTGGAATTGTCTTGATGGATTTTATGGTTATCGTTATTACAGTCGTGATTGCAAGGACGAGTTCTTGCATACAAATCAACGTCGTCGGGTTCAACAGTGTGGATCTCAAACAGAAGGTGATCTAATGAGAAATATCGGTGAATAGTTCAGACGATATCGACAACAGTGTCAGAACACTCTGGAGATGAACGGTTCCGAAAGTTGACAGTATTAGATACCTGATGGAACGTGCTGAACGGTGACGCTATTCTCAGATAACGCACAATGAACGGGGAGGTTCTATAACATTGTATAGTGAAGTAAACATGATGAATTTATGATAATTTGTTATTACTGTATATAGTATAATAACTAATTTAATTTTAAATTGATTGTAGAGAGATAGAATTGTGAGAATCCGTTATAGGTCTTAATTTACTGATTGTAACTGGAACTAGTTTTAATAGATTCCCTTGTTTTTTTTTTTTATGTTTTAGTCATACAAATGTATAAAAGTTCTTCAAATACTGAAAATAAATCAAACATTATGTTCTCAAAAAATTCTTCAAATGATTAATAATATGAATTGCGTTGCAACTTTTCGCACACGATAAACCCATAGTTTCCGGGGTCTTGAATACTGGCCGGTAATACTTTCGATGTTCCAATCGCTTTGAATAAAGACCACCGGGTGAGAGATCGAAAGCTTGGTCCTGGTTTTAATAGATTCACTTATTTTCTACCATTTGTTACTTCGTTTTAATTTTTTATGTTTTAAAAGTTTGGCTCATAGGTTGTTAATAGGATTCATTGAAGAAGTAAATATGCTCTGTATAGGGGTGTTATTCGCCCCTGTATGGAGTACGCCTCTCACATCTGGGGTGGTTCTACACATACAGCTATTCTTGAAAAGGTGGAGTCTCTTACTAGCTCTCTCCAGTCTCTTTCTTCCCCTCGAATTGTTGCATCACTTTCTCTATACTATCGCTATTACAACGGACATTGCTCTTCTGAATTCTCAAGTCGCATACCTCCTCCATTAAGAAGGGCTTGTGCGACACACTTTCTACACAGTCTCATCCTTTCTCTGTCCAACTCTTCGACCCCAGACTTAACCGCTATGCTCACTCTTACATGTGCTCTACTGGTAAAGTCTGGAACACACCCCCTTTATCTATTTTCCCAACTTCCTTTGACTTGCACACTTTTAAACGCCGTGTATCGGGTCACGTCGGCCATTAGCGATTAGATCCCGAATATTCCCAAACTCTGATGGAATTTAGTAGGACCCCGGCCTTTGCCCACCGGAGGATATATATATATATATATATATATATATATATATATATATATATATATATATATATATATATATATATATATATATATATATATATATATATAAAGAGAATTTCTTTAATTACCATCAATTAAATTTGAAAGGATTCATAAATCAGACAATCAAAATCAGCATAAAAATCACTGCAATCAATCTTCTGCCTTTCACTTTGGTTGGTATGCACACTTATATATATATATATATATATATATATATATATATATATATATATATATATATATATATATATATATATATATATATATATATATATATATATATATATATATATATATATATATATATATATATATATATATATATATATATATATATATATATATATATATATATATATATATATATATATATATATATATATATATATATATATATATATATATATATATATATATATATATATATATATATATATATATATATATATATATATATATATATATATATATATATATATATATATATATATATATATATATATATATATATATATATATATATATATATATATATATATATATATATATATATATATATATATATATATATATATATATATATAGGTTCAATTGAATATGTTAATGATTTCCAAACAACGCAATTGTTTATAGAGGTTCTTATCATTAATAACAACATCAGCTCATTATCATTAAACTTATATGAGATATTTAAAATGAACTGTAAAGAAAGGAAAAAGTAAATTAATCATTGACAATTGATTCAGAATAAAGTTAAATACTGCCTAACCAGAATCAAGCCTAACTTAACCTATCTTAACCTAACCTAACCTAACTTAACCTAACCAATCTTAACCTAACCTAACCAAATTTAACCTAGCATAACTAGCACCCAATGACACGCAGATAATTTTTTCCTGGCACGTCAAACAATTTTTTTAAAAATTTTTTTTGAAGGTGACAAAGATTCAGGACTGTTTAAGTGTATTTTAAAGGTAAATAAGTATGTTTTCTTTTTTGTACATCATTTATAAATGATTTAAAATCAGCATTAGATTTTCTGCAATAACCTTTTATTGTGTTTTAGTCATACAAATGTATAAAAGTTCTTCAAATATTTAAAATGAATCAAATATTATGTTCTCAAAAAATTTTGGTTGGCACGTGGAAAAATATATATATAAATATATTTTATTTCTTTTTTTTATATTCCCTATGGTGGGCAAAGGCCGGAGGCCTACAAAGCTACCACCAGAGATAGGGAGGAATTCAGAAATCGGGTCAATTTAAAAGGCCGACATGTCCCGATACACGGCGTTTAAAGGTTCGTAAGTCATAGTATGTTGGAAAAAAAGATGAAGGGAGTGTATTCCAGACTTTACCAGTAGAGTACATGTAAGATTGAACATAGCGGTTAAGTCTGAGGTCGGAGAGTTGGACACAGAAAGGATGAAAGTGTGTAGAAAGGCGTATCTTTCAAGCCCTTCTCAATAGAGGAGGTAAGCAACGGGAGAGTTAAGAAGAGCAGTGTTCATTGTAATAGCGATAGTATAGAGAGAGCGACGCAAGTAGTATATAGAGAGCTTTGCGCCGGTTCCGGATTTAGAAAATCTGGCAACCTGTCCCTAACGGTCTTTTCTTCATTTGCGTGCAACCCTGCATTCTCAGGGACCTTCCTGACATTTTCTTTGTCGGTTCACGGACCCCCAGACCCCCAATTTTGAACCAATTTCAGACGGATTGAACCGCAAAGAAAATGGTCAGGAAAGAGAGTGAGGTGAACGCAGCGATTTTGCAAACAGAGGCAACTTCCGGATACCATTATGTGGGGTTCACGGGGCCCCCGCGGGAGCCTCTCCCCAGATTTGAGGCCAATTTCAATGGGTTGAATCCCCCAAAATGGTGTCAGGAAAGGTCGTGAGGTCAATTTGAGCGGAGTGATTTGCATTGCAAATCAAAATCCCGTTTGGCTTAGGCTGCTAGATTTTCTAAATCCGGCACAGGCGCAAAGCGTTCTATATACTACTGACGCAACAATTCGACGGTCAGAAAGAGACTTGGGAGAATTAGTAAGAGCAGAAGAGTTGATAAGACGAAAAGCCCTGGATTCCACCTTCTCAAGGAGAGCTGTATGAGTGGAATCACCCCAGATGTGTGACGTATACTCCATACAGGGGCGAACAACGCCCCTATAAGGAGCAAGTAACTGGGGTGGAGTGAAGAAATTCTAAAGGCGCCTCAGAACACCCAACCTCTTAGAAGCATGTTTAGAGAGAGAAATAATGTGATCTTTCCAAGAAAGATCAAGAGAAAAAGAAACACCGAGAATATTAAAGAGAAATGAAGGTTTGAGTTGTGAGTTTTTGAAGGTGTCATAGTTGTGTGGAAGATTGTGTCGAGTAGAAAGATGCAGAAATTAAGTTTTTGAGGCATTGAAAATGACCATGTTTTCTCTGCTTCAATTTGAAATACGAGAAAAATCAAAGGTCAACTGCTCCAAGGCTACCCTCCTTGCATCTATTAACTGCTGTCGGGAGGGGCGTCTTTCAAATTGAAAGTAATAATGAAAAGTGGAGTCATCAGCATAGGAGTGGATAGGAGATGAAGTTACAGATAGAAGGTCATTAGTGAAAAACATAAAAAGTGTTGAAGATAAGACAGAACTTTAAGGAACACCACCATTAAGAGATTTAAAGGATGAACGGTGTCAGTCTACAACAGCTGCTACAGAACGACCAGAAAGGAAATCAAAGAAAAGGAGAGATACCAAAAGAGGGAAGTTTGGAAATCAAAGCTTTGTGCCAGACTCTATCGAAAGCTTTCGAAATGTCCAGCGCGGCAGCAAAAAATTCACCGAAATGCCGAGGAAGACCAAGAATCAGACATAGGGGAAAGGCGATCAGAGATAAGATTAGAAGTATTGAGATGTTTCCAAATCTTCCTGTTAAGGATAGATTCGAAAATTTTAGAATAAGCGGATGTTAAAGAAATAGAACGATAGTGGGAAGGTTGAGAGGGGTCCCCCTTCTTCGACACAGGCTAGATGAGTGCACGTTTCCAAACAGAAGGGATGGTTGAAGTAGAAAGACATAGACGAAATAGTTTACCAAGGCAGGGTACAAGTTCGGAAACACAAGTTTTGAAAACCACAGGAGGAATATCATCAGGATCGTCCTCTTTCTTAGTGTTAAGCTCAGAGAGAGCAGAAATGGCGTCTTTTGAAGAAATTACAATTTTAGGAATAAATGAGTTGGAGGGGATTGGAGAGTAGGAACAGCTCTGGAATCATCTAAGATTGAATTAGAGGGAAAAGGTTTATTAGGTTTAGTAGAAGGGAAAGAATATGGAATGTGCGTCTCCATGCCAGAGAGAATCACCTCTGTAATGCTCTCTGTACATTCCGAGGGACCCCTCCCACGGAAGCAGTAATCATTCCATGGGAAATCAGAAAACTACAACAGCAAGTCAGACCAGTTAGTGGCACCGAAATGCAGAAACGTCTCCTCGCCGAAGGCGGGGACCGTTCTTGCGGAAGACTTCAAGAGACAGAACAAGATACAGACATAAGAAGGTGATCGGATGAACCCAGAGGAGGAAAGAGTTTAACAGGATAATGTGAAGGATAAGAAGTTGGGAAAAGATCAAGTATGTTGAGTTCATCCCCAAGGCGATCAGGGATACGGGTAGGGAGATGCACCAACTGCT
>SEYY01000101.1:255856-263356 GCA_009176605.1 Armadillidium nasatum | reverse complement strand
ACACAAGCACACGGCTTTCTTATCCTGTTATTCATCAAATATTAAGGAGGTTTAAAGCAAATATTGAAATGTGATAATTATAAATATAATTATTTGTTAATATTACGAATAGATAAATTAAATTATCGTCAAAGACGCAAATAAGAATCTAAAAAGAGGTTTTCTAAAGGCGTTTATTACATTTTGTTCTCCAATAGATAAACGCACTCTCTCTCTCTCTCTCTCTCACACACACACACACACACACACACACACACACACACACACACACACACACACACACACATATATATATATATATATATATATATATATATATATATATATATATATATATATATATATATATATATATATATATATATATATATATATATATATATATATATATATATATATATATATATATATATATATATATATATATATATATATATATATATATATATATATATATATATATATATATATATATATATATATATATATATATATATATATATATATATATATATATATATATATATATATATATATATATATATATGAGCTAAAAGGGAGGAGAAAGAGGAGGTGTTGTCTCCTCATCCCCCATTTCTACTCCATGCTAAGTGCGTTTCAGGAACCGTTCGCCTTACCTGGAGATCCAGCAGTCAAGAACTAAACCTGGATCAGGTGTGATATTGCTGGTTGCCTACTCGCTTGTGTTTATTTGCGTTACCAATTTTGTCTGTTGTTATAACGGAAGTGTTATTGTTGTTGTTGGTTTATTTTTTTATTTTTCTTTAAACCAACTTTAGTTTAAGGACAGTTTATCAAAACGTAATAATTGGATTAAAAATATGATTGTTTTGTTCGAATAAGAACTTTTTAAAATGATATTAATTATTTATTTCGGAGTTTAATATTTTAAGTTTTTGTTTTGAAACCCAAATTCGCCATGAGACTGGCTAGAAAAGATCCATTTGAACCGACACCAATTTGTCGATGCCGTGTTTTATATTTGGGTTCGGCCGTTCCTCAGGTAACTAAAGATGGATTACAAGGGATTCAAGAGCCTCTTAGAGAGTTGTACCCTGCAGAAGGAGCAGAAAGTGCTAAAGGCATCGATTCATGGTTATCAGTTTGGTCAAATGGTTTATTGTTAGAAAATGTTGATGAAAATCAGAAAAAAGTAACGAGATTTTTTCCGATTGAATCACTGCATTACTGCGCTGCTGTGAGATACGTTGTGGTAACAGGAGCAGACGGTCCACCTGTCCCTCGCTTTCTCCCACTTGATTCTCCTTTTGCCAGAAATCCAAGCATTAATCATCCACCTCTGTTTGCCTGTATTCTAAGGCGGACCACAGGAATTAAAGTCCTTGAATGCCATGCATTCATTTGTAAAAGAGAAACCCCAGCAAATGCTCTCGTAAGATGTTGTTTTCATGCTTACGCTGATTCTATGTATGCCAAAAGTTTGGAAGGAAATGCTTCTCATGACGGTTCTTTATATGGTGGTGGAAGAGCGACCGAAGAGGTGGCAATCGAAGTAGATTATACAGGCGATTTAAGTTCTGCAAATTCTGAAATTCTTCCAGGGTCAGTAAGGTCGTCTCCTACAAACGAAGGACCTTCAACGTCTGCAAGAAGGGACGACGAGCTTTCCATTTATAATGGAGATGAAAATCATAAGGTATGGGCCGGACCTGCAAAAACTGAGACAGAAGTGATTTATTCTGATTATGGCACTAGTACCCTTCGATCAGCCAAATCATCATCTTCATTGTATGGCACCGCGGGACCTTCAAAAAGTAATAGACCTCGTCAAATGATCATGCCGTCAGTAGCTCCTCCTCCACCTGCATCTGAATCCGGAAAAGATGATAAGAAATCGAAGAAAGATTCGAAACATAGAGTAAAAGACGAAGACAATATTAGCCGGATATCAAATGGACGTCCTCCTAGCGCTATAAATGGGAGGAGGATTCCAATGAATGGAAGCTTACCCCGACCAATTAATGGAATGCCCCCTCCCCACCCTCTTAATGGAAGTCTACTGAGGTCTGGAGAAATCTATGCTGGTCAAAAACCCAAAGGAAAAATTCCGAAAATGTTTAGCAGTCTGTCAGATAGAAAAAATAAAAACAAGAGGCCTCCTCCCCCTTTCGTTATGGTACCTCCAGGCGCACCTATGCCAGTGGGACCTCCCCCTCCACATCCACATATGATGCATCCACCACCCCATATAAATTCATCCCATCCTCATATGATTCCTGGGCCTCCCCCACACGCTTCCATACCTCCTCATATGATGGCACAGCCTATAATTATGAACCCTTATGGACCACTTCCGCCTCCCTATGGGCGCCGTCCTGCATCAAGAGCAGCAGAAGAACCTATTTACATGCCCTCGTCTAGACCTATGAGCCCAACGGCCTCTTATCAGCCTGCACATTTTCCACATGAACAATATTTGCTCCAGCAATATGCATCAACAGGAAGACCAAAGCATAAGAAGAAGAAGAAGAAAAAAGGGAAAGAATCCGATGAAGATATTTATGGACGTAAGGGTCATCTAAACGAAAGGGCTTTCTCTCATAGTATTCGCGAAGAACATCGCTCACAATCATTCGCATCTCTCGTCGGACTGGATGATTCGCAGTTGTCTAAAAAAGACAAGGAAATGATGCAGATGGTGGCCGACTTAGATTTAAGTGGGGACGAAATTGAAAGGGTCGAAGTTAGGCCTGGTGTTTACAGGCCACCACCTCGATCTGATATTTCTGGTACTTTAAATTCCAGACTTTCTAGACGCTAACACGAAGGTGAGAACCTTTTATTTTTACTCTTTAATTATTACTTAATTTACCTATATATATATATATATATATATATATATATATATATATATATATATATATATATATATATATATATATATATATATATATATATATATATATATATATATATATATATATATATATATATTTGTGTGTGTGTATGAGTGAGTGAGTGTGTGTGTGTGTTTTTGATCTAACTGTTAATTCTTGAAGATTTAATTTTTTGAGTTCTTTCAGAGCTGTAAAGTTGGAGTCAGGTGTTTTGGTGGAGCCAGAACATAAAAAGCCGGAACTATGACAAATTTTGGGCTCCATCCAAACACTGCTCGTTTCAGAAAAAAAAACAAAAAAAAACAGTAGATTGGTTAAAGATTAAAAATTTCTGAAGAAAGAAACCAACAAAAACATATGGGAAAAACCTTCTGTAGTATACTTTGAGATATATATATATATATATATATATATATATATATATATATATATATATATATATATATATATATATATATATAATATATATATATATATATATATATATATATATATATATATATATATATATATATATATATATATATATATATATATATATATATATATATATATAATATATATATATATCCGCATCATCCGCATCCGCATCCGCATAAATCATCCGCATCCGCATCCGCATATAACATATCATCCGAATTCAACATCCGCATCCGCATCAAAATTCGCATCCGCATCCGCATCCGCATATCCGCATCCGCATATTATATATATATATATATATATATATATATATAACAAAATTAAAAAACCGTACCGTATTGTGTAGGCCTATTTTGTGACAAGAAACTCAGACAAGATTATGGGGGAAGTGATGATTATGGGGGAAAGGAGACTAAAGGGAGGGGTAATTGGGTTCCTTGTCATTATTTGGGGAATATCCCTCAACCTTCCAATACGAACAAAAAGTGGGTTATTTGCTAATAATAATAATAATAATAATAATAATAATAATAATAATAATAATAATAATAATAATAATAATAATAATAATAATAATAATAATAATAATAAATAATAATATATATATATATATATATATATATATATATATATATAATATATATATATATATATATATATATATATATATAATATATATATATATATATATATATATATATATATATATATATATATATATATATATATATATATATATATATATATATATATATATATATAATTTAAAAAAAACTAAAAAGTAAAAATATTTTTGTAAACTACTTGAAAATGTAAAGAATGTAGTTGGCCTCAAATGTAAACGGTAGTTCGATTTGAGTTACAAAAGCGGAATATCAAAGGCAGAATTGAATAGTCAGATAACCAACACTTTTGAACAGCGTTTCCCAACCGGGGTCCACATGGATCCCAGGGGACCACATGGGCCCCAGGGGACCACAGAAGATTGGATTGGATTAATTATTAGCTTTTACTAACCTACAAGTAAATATTTTATGTAGGAATATTACGTATGAGTAAATGGGGCTTTATATACGTAAAGGAGGGGCTCAGGGGGTCCACAAGCGAAAAAACGGTTAGCATCTCTTATTTAGAAATGTTTGTAAAAATGTTTCTTATCGTGTAGGTGTTTAAGGCACAATTTGGGATTTTCCTAGTGAATTCCGTTCATATTTTCCAATTGAGAGAATTTAAGAAATTTTTCTTAATCAAAAGTTCTTTTGACAAAAAAAATGGTGGAATAAAAAGTTATATATATATATATATATATATATATATATATATATATATATATATATATATATATATATATATATATATATATATATATATATATATATATATATATATATATATATATATATATATATATATATATATATATATATATATATATATATATATATATATATAATGTGTGTACGTGTGTGTGTCTGTCTATGAATATATGTATGTTTATGTATATCTAGGTTATTACGTGCATATAAACGCAAGCACAAATTTCTTGACTAACAGAAGAGGCCATTTTATTTTGAAGTTTTGCGGAGAATGGTTAAGTCTGGCCTACTTCTCATGCTACCTGCGAGAGGCGAGGCTTTCTTTTGCGGTAAAAGCCATGGTTTTCTTCTAAATGTATTGCTATAAGCTATATATATATATATATATATATAGTATATATATATATATATATATATATATATATATATATATATATTATATATATATATATATATATATATATATATATATATATATATATATATATATATATATATATATATATATATATATATATATATATATATATATATATATATATATATGTTTGTGTGTGTGTGTATGTGTGTGTGTGTATGTGTGTGTGTGTGTGATGGGTGAATCCGAATACGGATTCGAATGTTTTTTCGTGGAATCGGATTCGGATTCTAGAATTGTAAATTTGGCTGCATTCAGATTCGGATTTGAGAAATCTAAAAATTAGGTTGATTCCGATTCTATTCGTATTAGGATTGGGATTTGATAAATTCAAAGCTCATCTGAATTCGGATTCGGATTCAAATCCTTTCATTTATGGTACCATCAAAATTTGTGTAACTTTTTTTATCCTACTGATAAAAATTTCTGGCCTCTTACCAAAAAAAAAATCTCTAATAACTTCTGTAAATCTGCCTTTCTGCTCTTATTCGCTCTGATATTACTGTAGCTAACCCTTCTTTTTGCAAAGGCTAATTAATCTCTTCAACTAATTACACTCTAGACGATTCTATCATTTCTCATCTTACTCCTCCTTTCAGATGTTCTATGTTTCAACCTGTAATCACACATGATTGGGTGCATGAGATCCTGAGATCTATGGATGGCGTTATTCCTCGAATTTTGAGGGAGTGTGCGTCTGAGTTAGAGGCTTTCCTTGTCCCACTCTACTCTATATTCCTTAATACTAATACTTTCTCTCTGTGTTGGAAGCGCGTATATCGTGCTATAGCTCTCACTTGTTTTCTGTCTAAAATCTTTTGAAACTCTCCTCAACTTTCATTTCCCGGATTATCTGGAATCTCATTCCCTTCTCTCAGAACATCAGTATGGCTTTCGACTCTCGAGGTCTACTGGTGGCACACTCTCCTATCTCATTATTTTATGATATTCTGCCTTTAGGCTTTTGACAGTTTATGGTAGTGTCACTACTCTCTTTCTAAGCTCCCTTCCTTTGAATTTATTCCTTCTCTTTACTTACTAATATTTAGTTTCCTCTCAGATTGTTCCATATCAGTTTGTGTTGATGAAGCGACCCAATCCTCTTTTTCTGTTGTGTTGTTCCTCAAGGTTCTGTTCTGATTCCAACTTTACTCATACTCTCGGCAGCACTTCTAAATTCATTCATTCTTATGCCAATGACTCAACTCCCCATTTTTCTATTCGTTTCAAATCTGCTTTCTCTTTTGAATCTAGAGTTGCAATCTTGCCGCTACAATTTGGATTTCCGGGGTTGGGGGTCACTACTTCAGCCTGGTGAAATTCAACTCTTTAAAAACTCAACATCTTCAAATCTTTCTTCCAAAAATATCTCCCAACTTTCGAATGCTCATCAACAGCTCTCACGTCTCACCTGTGAACATCAACAATATTGTTGGTCTGAACTTAAACAGAAAATTCTCTTCGAAACCTCATATAATAACGGTTACAATGGTGGCTATAAAGAAGATAGGAATTCTATTCAGGTTGGGAAAATTTTTTCTTCAGAACAGTCACTCCTATTATATAACTGTCTTATCCACCATGTATAGATTACTGTTCTCTCATTTGGGAGGTGGTTGTGGGGTAGGGTGGGGGACTGGCTCTAGCTCTGCTTGTCTTTTGGACAGGGTTGAGTTTAAAGCGAAAAAACTAATAAACTGTATCTGCCACGTGACTTTGGCACATAATCTCTTTTCTGTAGGTCTTATATTGGCAAGTGCTTGAAGTAATTGACCTTTCCCATTCCACCACCATTGCGTCACCCTCGCAGAATGAGGAGTGCCATCACTCACATCAATTTTGTGTGAATATTGCAAACTCTATACTTGTCATTCCCCGTTCTTATATTTACTTTAATTTTAACTTTGAATTTTTACATATATTTTAGGTTAATGTTGAATTCAATAAAAAAATATCAAGTGCATTTATTTCGAATAGTGTAATGAAGGAGTGTTCTTATTTCGCTAGTAATATTCTACTAGAGTTCTATGTTCTTTCTCTGACTCTTAGCACTCTGTTTTATGGCGTTTCTGTGAATCTTTTGCTGTGGCACTAGACATATCAAAAAGGCTTCAATAGAGGATGACACAAAGCTCTGATTTCTAAACTTCCCTCTTTCAGTATGTGTGGAAAAGTTGATTTATATTTTGTGTGACGTGGCGAGCAAAATGTAGAGGAGCTCAATATTGACGATAGTACATAGCATTTCTTAGGTTTAAATGAACAAAGGTGGGAATACCTTTCACTTTATATGTTTTTCTTGAACATCTTCGGATAAAGAAAAGAGGCGTAACTGACGCCAATGATTCGGTATAAAAGTTGGGCTGAATCTTGTGTTGGGCTGGATCTTGGTTTTATTCAAAACTCAAAGCCATAAATATTCTTTTCGTTTTAACCCCACAAGAGTCATATATATATATATATA
>SEYY01000101.1:210000-250000 GCA_009176605.1 Armadillidium nasatum | reverse complement strand
AAACTGACCAAACGTTAACAAAGAAAACAGTTTTAAAACTTACTTAGAAAAAAAAATGTTTTAATTATAGAAAACATTTAAAATGGGGTTATGCTATTTCTAATATATATACAAATTTTTTGTATTTTATTATTTTGTTACAAAGTGAGTAGTAGGACTTCACCGTCACATAAAGATTTAAAACCATCGCGTTATGTTACAAACAATATTTTTCATTTTTCATGATAACAAAATAGTTTTAAGAATCGTATTAATAATGTCAAATTTATAAATAAAAAAGCCACCCTGTAGTTTTGAAACCTCGAAAAAAAAAATATATACCGTATTTAAAACAAAAAACCCTAAACGAACAGGAAATTATAACGACATAATAATAATAATAATAATAATAATAATAATAATAATAATAATAATAATAATAATAATAATAATAATAATAATAATAATTATAATAATAATAATAATTTAACCTTTGAAAATAGAAAATGTCCTTTTTTTTCTTTTATTTGAAAATGACCAAAGTACTTTTTTTATAAAGAAGAATCGAGACCAATTCACTTCCTTTGTTAATAAAATGTTGCAAATTATTTTGTAAATCGAGTAAAAGAATAAAATTTAGATTGAGCGAAGATGTTGTAAGAGTCGGAAATCAAGATCAATTATTTATTATACAATTAGGAAACTAAAGTTCAAATTTTCTTTTTATTTGTGGGTTGAATTTTTATTTATTTATTTATTTATTTATTTTTGGAGAGCATAACAGATAGAGAGAGAGAGAAAAAAAAATAATTTTTTTTGGCAAAAACTTTGTTTACAAAACCTTTATAAAGGTTACCCGTGTTGCAATATATATTACAGTATATTTTATTGCAATATATAATAAACTGTGATTACACTATGCAACAATTTTTGTTTTTGGCTGTCAATTGTTATTTTTCAAATGCCATTCATTGATTGCTAATGTATGAAAAATATTCATTTTTCAATTGAAACTTTGCTTTTGTGGCTTATACGATGAAAAGTCGTTGCAAACCGTGGGTTGTACACTATAATAATGTACTATGCTACTATTAGCCTATTGCTATAATGATATTTACACAGTTTTTTTTTTAAATTATAAAAATAATAAAAAACAGGAATTTATTTATTTATTTTTTTTTAATAAGAAAATTATAACGTTAGACCAGTTAGTAATATAGTACACAGTTAGTGTACAATTCTGCCAAGTTGGATATTCATATAATTTTATTGTTTAATCACCTAAATATAATTTTAGCTTGATATAAAAATAATATAATTTTATTGCTTAATCAGGTAGTATTTATTATCTAATTCAATGTAGTAGACTAGCAGTGAACTAAAAAGCACCAGTGTAATAATAGTTCCCAAATTTGATAAGTAAAAGTTGCTCTAATTTTATCATTGAGGTTTTTCCCTGTTACACTTTCCATTACTTCTAACCATTTATAGTTGCGTTGCCTTTCGATATGTTTCCTTTCCTTTATTATGAAATCACTACTTCGATTATAACATTTCTAAGTCACTAATAAACGTTAAAACGCCTTTATAATTTACTATCCAAGCAACAGTACTTTAGTATCATAGGATTATGATTTTATTTCCACGTATGGAAGATAAAAAACGTAAAGTATAAAATAAAGCATTTTAATATATTTATTCAAGTCGCGTTTCATCATATTTAAAAACAAAAGGGTAGAGGAGCTCTGATGGAGACCTCAGTTTCTCCGGTGGTCAAAGGCCGGAGACTCCCACCCTGAAACTAACAGATCCTGGTCGTTAAAGATCGACATGTCCGCATACACGGCGTTTGAAAGTGTGCAATTCAAAGGAAGTTGGGAAAACAGGTAAAGGTAGTGTGTTCCAGACTTTACCAGTAGAGTACATGCAAGATTGAGCATAGTGGTTAAGAATGGGGTCAGAGAGTTGGACATATAAATTATGAAAATGTGTAGAGAGGCGTGTCGCACGAGATTTCCTCAATGAAGGAGGAAGTATGAGACGAGCGAGTTCAGAAGAACAGTGTGCGTTGTAATAGCGATAGTATCAAGAGAATGACGTAACAATTCGACGGGAACAAAGAAACTGGAGATACTTAGTGAGAGCGGGAAAGTTGATGAGACGAAAAGCCCTAGAGACTCCACCTTTTCAAGGAGAGTTGTTTGAGTGGAATCAACCCAGATGTGTGAGGCATACTCTGTACAGTGGCGAACAACTCTCATATACAGAGCAAGCAACTGGGGCGACGTGAAGAAATAACTAAGGTGCCTCAGAACATCCCACTCTTAGAATGTTGTTTAGAAAGAGAAGTAATGTAATCTTTTAAAGAAAGATTAAGTGAAAAAGAAACACCGAGAATGGGGAGATGAAGATTTGAGTTGTGTGTTTTCAAAGAAGATATCATAGCTGTGTGGAAGATTTGACGAGTAGAGAGATGGAGGAACTGAGTTTTTGAGTCATCGAATACGACCATGTTTTCTCTGCCCCAGTTCTAAATACAAGAAAAATCAGAGGTTAGTTGCTCCAAGCCCACCATTCTAGCTTCTATTAACTTCTGTTGGGAAGATCGTCTTTCAAACTGAAAGAAGTAATGAAGGGTGGAGTGGTCAGCATAGGAGTGGATAGGTGATTAAATAATAGGGAGAAGGGCGTTAGTAAAATGTAGAAAAAGTGTCGGGGATAGAACAGAACCCTGAGGAACACTAATGATAGATTTAAAAGATGAACGGTAGCCGTCTACAAGAGCTGTTATAGAACGACCGTAAAGAAAATTAGAGAGAAGGATAGATACTGAAAGAGGGAAGGAAGTTTAGGTTTACTAAAAGGGAAAGAATATTTAATGTACGCCTTCATGCCTGAGAGAATCATCTCGGTAATGCGTTCTGCACACTCCGATAAATCCCTCCCACGGAAGCAATTATCATTCCACCGGAAATCAAAGAAGTACGTCCGCAAGTCCCAACTTGCGTATCGAAATGTCACAAGCATTCCCTCGCAGGAGGAGGGGGTCTTTCCTGAGGAAGATTTAAAAAGATAGAAGAAGAAACAAAGGTAAGAAAGTGATAACAGTATAAGGAGAAGGATTAGAAGTTAAAAAAGGGTCTAGAATGTTGGGCCCATTTTTCAAAGCGATCAGGAAAACGAAAAGGGAACTGCACCAACTGCTCAAGGTCTTTTTGGAAAGCGAAAAGAAAAGCACGCTCACCGGCTGTATCAAGAGAACTAGAAGAAAGCCACTGGCTATGGTGAACATTGAAATCAACAAATTCATGATTTCTGAGAGAAGAGAAGAGATAATATATGATATATATATATAATATATATATATATATATATATATATATATATATATATATATATATATATATATATATATATATATATATATATATATATATATATATATATATATATATATATATATATATATATATATATATATATATATATATATATATATATATATATATATTATATATATATATATATATATATAATATATTTATATATAATATTTTTGAATGTCGACTGCTCTTTGTTTTCTTATTTGATTTTATTAGTAATATTGCGATGTGGAATGTTAGGAGGGTGTAATGAGGATGTTAAAATGTCCTCATCCGCCGATGTAGATTTCTAAAATTTTCCTAATCTCCACATCAGTGAAAAGAGTGATTTTAAAGATCTACATCTTCATTCGGACTATTCCGGAGACACTTATCCGGGTAACATGTTGAAAGTAACAAGAACTTTTCTTCTTTCTAAAGAGACATTTCTTATTATAAAATCTTTGAATGGTCAGAATTACAAACGGGTTTTAAGTAGGCCTTATCTCTAATGTTTAAATTTTTTTTTTTCATCTTTTCGGTATTAAAATTGTAAATGACTTATTGAAGATCCGTGCTTCAATTCTGTAACATAATAATAATAATAATAATAATAATCAATATAATAATAATAATAATAATAATAATAATAATAATAATAATATATATATATATATATATATATATATATAATATATATATATATATATATATATATATATATATATATATATATATATATATATATATATATATATATATATATATATATATATATATATATATATATATATATATAGGTAGGAACCGACCGGGGCTGGAATTTGGCCGGGGCCGGGGCCGGGGCCGGGGCCGGGGTTGGCCGGGGTTCCCGGGGTTTCCTAAAATTTGTAAAGAGGTCAAAAGCACTGAAATTTTAGGTTAAGAAAATTAGATATAAGGTTTATTTAATTGTAAGGAAGGAGTAGAATAGCCAACATTCACTTAAATTAATGATTATATGCATTTTCTCCAAAAAAAAAAAAAAAAAATTACAGTTTTGTATATAAAAAAAAAAAAAAAAGTACAAAAATTAAAAAAAAATTATTCTAATTCATAATAGTGATTTAACACGTTTACCTAGGTAAGACCCAAAGGTAAAGTTTGAAAAAATGTAAGATATAAAATTATCAATATAACCTGTATTTATACATATCATTGTTATTTTATTGCTCTGTATCAAACTTGTATCATTTAGCTGCATTATTTAAAAATTATTATTTTGTTTATACTTTCAGTCAATATGGCTAAAAGATCAGCTTCTGCAGTATTTGAATACTTTACAATGTTTCAGGATAGGCTCGAAATAGCTAAATGTAACATCTGCAGTCAGAAAATTAGAAGAGAACCTCCGGGTGCTACAAGTAAAAAAATTTCAACCAAATCTTTTTGGAGTATCTAAAATCAAAACACAAAGATGAACATTCACTAGCAGAAAAGGAGCGGTCAAAAGAAACAGAAAAGAAAAAAAAAAAAAATCTTAATTTTCTTATATTTTGTTTGAAATTTTTTTTTATTATTTGACTGATTGAGCTGAAATTTTCAAAGTATGTGAATTTTTTTCATGAAGTTCTGAGTTGATTTCGAGCATTTTTTTGAGTCTATAACGGTTTGAAAGTTATTTGGACCCAAAGTTGAAAAAAATGAATAACTGGGTCAAACCACTGGTCCACATGAGCTGAAAATTTAACTGAATACCTTTGCCCCAATTTCTTGCATTGGTGGGAATAGATTTTTGATATCACGTCTAGAAAAAAGTTATAAGCACTTGAAAAAAAATTTTTTTTTGCAAAAATCGTACCCTTTGAGGAAAAAATTATTTAAAAAAAACGCTACCTACTTTTTTTTTTTATTTGTGAATATTGTTTAGAAGAGGAACAGGGCAACAATTTTATTTAGTGCATATTTAAATGCTCTTTGTTTGAAGCGAGATATAGCCTCTCAAACTTTGGGAATTTTTGAAATTTGGCCAAAAATGGACCTTTTTTGAAGGCTATATCTCAAAACCAACGAATCTCATCGAATAAAGTACATAGAGGAATTTGTAGCCCCACCCCTCCTCTATACATACCAAAAATAGGAAATGTTAGAGTTGAATTTTTTTAAAAAAGATTTTGTCTGAAAAGATTTTTTTTTTTTTTTTTTTTTTTTTTTTATTTTTTTTTTTTAGTTTTAAAATTTTTTTTTTCTATAGTTGGTCAGTTTTTGGCTTATAACATTTTTTCTATAACTCTGGGAACAAAAGTCTATTTAGAACTTTTGTAGCCCATATAATGTTGAATAAATTGTCCAACTTTCAGCTCATTCTAAAAAGTGGTTTGGCACCCCCATTCTATTGAAAAAGGGTAAAATTTCCACAAAAAATAAAAATAAAAAAAATACTTTTAACCATAATAGACTCGGAAAAACGCTAGAAATGGACTTTTCTTACCGGTAAAAAATCTATATACACTGAAAGTTTCAGCAGAATCGGCTGAAAATAAAAAAATAAAAAATAAAAATTTGCATAATTTGCCATTTTAACCCCGGCCGGCAACCCCGGTTTTCCCTGATTTTTAGCCGGGGCCGGGGCCGGGGCCCCGGTCGGTTCCTAGTAGTAGGTATTTCCTGTTGAATGAGGTATGTATAGGTTCTGAATGGGAATATTAAAAGAGAAAATAGATTAATAATTTGTTCAAGTACATCGGAAAGCGATTTTGAAGATATTGGGTACAGTAAATGGATCAATAATAATTTTATTTATTTATTTATTTTTTTGAAAAAAAAATAAATAAATTAATAAAATAAAATAAAGCATGATAAAGATGTTAAAGCAGAACTTGTTTGGAATGAGGAATCTTCTTGAGAAGTTTTATTTTGAATAATTGACTTAAAATGATGAACTCATTTTGATTCATTGTCCGACGAGGTTTTCTTTTGTTGCGTTATAATTACAACCTAAAATGTTAATTTGAACGTGTGATAAAATAAAATGATCTCTTATGTTACACGCAAACGTTTTAAATGTTTTATCGTTTGTTATACTTCGATTATTTGTTTCATTTTTTTTATGCATATTTCAAAAAGAAAATATCAAATGAGATTTAAATTAGGCATTGATAGTACCACTTATTTGACCTATTAGGAACAGTGTCCTGCCAAAAGTCGACGTACAAATATTCAATTTTTATATTTCGTTAATTTACTTTTTAAAAGTAAATATAATATGCATTAGGATTACAGTTATTATTCGCTGAGATAAGAATAAAATGGATATCTGTGTGTGAGTATATTGTATACGCCTTTGTGTGTGTGTGTGTGTGCATGTGTGTCTTTCAAATTACATATTAATTAATCTGATTCATTTTCCACTCCTGGAACACTAATCTTTAAAAGGATGTGCGTCATAAGGATATTCTTGGACACTGTGTCAGATTTTTAATAAGATCCTGTTATCACACACACACACACACACATATATATATATATATATATATATATATATATATATATATATATATATATATATATATATATATATATATATATATATATATATATATATATATATATATATATATATATATATATGTCGTGTGTGTGATTGGTATGTGTATGACCTAAGTACGTACGTATACAGTTAAGTTATTCATGCGTTGTCCTAGAAAATGTATTTGGACTATGCATTCATGAAAGGCTAGGCAGGTTAGTCCGTCTCTTTATCTATTCATCCATGATTGTGTAAAAACATTTGGCCTAATTTTTTTTTTTAATTAATTAAATGATGCTTCGCTTGTTACGTATAGCGATACAAAGATTTAAAAATTAAAAATACTTCACTGCTATTACAACCAAATATTATAATTGCTATACATTCACCAAATCTTCAACTAATAACTCCTACTACTACTACTACTATTATTATTATTATTATTATTATTTATTATTATTATTTTTATTATTATTATTATTATTATTATTATTGGAAAGAATTTCCCTTAAAGGCATTTTTAGTGGGTCACTACTGACCACGTGATGAAATAAGAGGAACAAACAAAGCAACAACGAAGCCAAACAATTATTTCAAAACAAAACTTATACTTTTCTCAACTTCATTTAATTAAAAGTAAATTACATTGTACATTGTCTAGATACAATGTATTGTACCACAAAAATACAAAGCAACAGGTTACACTTTAGGAGAAGCTATTCTAAACTTGGCCTGGATAGGCTTATATATATATATATATATATATATATATATATATATATATATATATATATATATATATATATATATATATATATATATATATATATATATATATATATATATATATATATATATATATATATATATATATATATATATATATATATATATATATATATACTAGGCATTTTTGCTTAGGGCTCTTTTCTCTTTTTTTTCTTTTTTAATATACATATACATGAATTGGATCTTTTTTATTTATTTTTTATTTCACCTCTGGTGGGCAAAGGCCAGAGGCCTACTAACTTACCACCAGATTTTGGATAAAATCAGGAACCTGGTCAAATTAAGGGCCGACATGTAATAATACACGGCGTTAGAAGGTGTGTAAGTCATAGGAAGTTGGGAAAATAGATGAAGAGAGCGTGTTCCAGACTTTACCAGCAGAGTACATGTAAGATTGAGCACAGCGATGGGGTCAGAGAGTCGGATATAGAAAGGATGAGTGTGTTGAAAGACATGTCACACGAACTCTTCTCATTGGAGGAGGTATGCGACGAGAGATTTGAAGAGCAGTGTCCATTGTAATAGCGATAGTATAGAGAGACTGATGTAACATTTCGACGGGCAGAAAGAGACTAGACAGAGCTAATGAGAGCAGGAGAGTTGATAAGACGAAAAGCCCTAGAGTCTACCTTTTCAAGGAGAGCTGTATGAATTGAACTACCCCATATGTGTGAGCCGTGTTCCATACAGGGGCGAACAGCGCCCCTATAAATAGCAAACAACTATGGTGGTGTGAAGAAATTCTGAAGGTGCTTCAGAACACCTAACCTCTTAGAAGCTTGTTTAGAAACAGAAGTAATATGAACTTTCCAAGAAAGATTAAGAGAAAAAGAAACCAAGAATATTAAGAAGAGTCGAAGGTTGGAGTATTATGTTTTCGAAGAAGAAATTATAGTTGTGTGGAAGATTGTGTCAAGCAAAGAGATGGAGGAATTGAGTTTTGGTGGCATTGAAAATGACCATGTTTTTTCTATCCCAGTTTAAAATGCGAGATAGGTCAGAGGTTAGTTGATTCAAGGCTACCCTCCTTGCGTCTATTAACTGCTGTTGGGAGGAGCGCCTTTCAAATTTAAGAATAATGAAGGCTGTAGTCATCGGCAAAAAAAAGTGTTGGGGATAGAACAGATCCTTGAGGAACACCACTATTAATGAACTTAAAGGATGAGCGGTGGCCGTCTACAACAGCTGCTATAGAACGACTGAAAGGAAATCAGAGAGAAGATTACAGGGAGAAGGATAGATTCCGAAAAAAGGGAGTTTGGAAAACAAAGCTTGTGCCAGATTCTATCGAAAGTTTTCGATATGCCCAGCGCTCTTAAAATATTCACCGAAATGCCGAAGAGCGGAGGATCACGAGTCAAAGAGAAAGGAAAGAAGATCACCAGAAGAGCGTTTCTTACGAAAGTCACACTGTTGATCAGAGATAAGATTAAAAGAATTGAGATGTTTCCAAATCTTCCTGTTAAGGATAGATTCGAAAACCTTAGAAAGAACAGAGGTTAAAGAAATGGGACTGTAGTTAGAGGTTGAGAGGAGTCCCCTTCCTCGGCACAAGCTGAATGAGCGCACTTTTCCAACAAGAAGGGAAGGTTGAAGTAGAAATACGGAGACGAAATGGTTTACTAAAGCAGGGTGCAAGCTCGGAAGCACGAGTTTTGAGAACCACAGGAGGGATACCATCAGTGTTAAGCTCAGAGAGAGGAGAAATGACGTCTTTAGAAGAAATTACAATTTTAGTCATAAATGAGTTCGAGGTGGTTGAAGGAGGAGCAATAGCTCCCTAATCGTCTAAGGTTGAATTAGAGGCAAAAGTTTGAGCGAAGAGTTTAGCTTTAGAGGAAGGCAAAACTGCACTTGAACCGTCAGAAGATAATAAAGGAAGGAAAGAGGAAGAAGCAAAGATTTGAGTTCAAATTTATTGCAAAATGTAGAAAGATTGTGAAGAAGATGAACCAGAAAGATTATTGCATTTTATACGTAGAAAAGAGTTTTTTGTGTTACGAAGGATACATTTTACACCATCCCGGGATGAAATATAAGTTGCGTGAGTCTGGAGAACAAGCAGAGTAAACCAAGGTTTGTTAGGTTTAGAAGGGAAAGAATTTTTAATGTACGCCTCCATTCCAGAGAGAATCACCTCGGTTATACACTCTGCACACTCCGAGGAACCCCTCCTACGGAAACAGTAATCATTTCATGGAAAACCAGAAAAATACAGCAGCAAGTTAGACGAGTTAGTGGCACCCAAATGCCAGAAACGTCTCCTCGCCGAAGGCTAGGCCGTTCTTGCGGAGGACTTGAAGTGACTGGACAAGATACAGGGATAAGAAGGTGATCGGATGAATCCAAAGAAGGAAAGAGTTTAACAGTGTAAGAGAAGTATAAGAAGTTAGAAAAAGATCAAGTATGTTGGGTTCATCACCAAGGTGGTCAAGGATACGGGTAGGGAGATTACCAACTTAAAGTTATTCTGGATAGAAAATTGGTAGTCGAGTTCACCAGCTGGATCATGGGAACTAGATTTAAGCCAATGGCTGTGGTGAACATTGAAATCACCTAAAATGATGATTTCGGAGAAAGGAGAAGAAGAAAGCATGTGTTCCATTTTGAAGTTAAGACAGTCGAAGAATTTTGGATAATCTGTAGAGTTAGGAAATACGTAGATAGAACAATTGAATTTAGTTGTAGAGTTGCAAGAAAGTTCAAGCCATAAAGTAGAGAATTCAGAAGACTCCAAATTTGAAACACCAGAACACACAACATCGTTGCGCACATATGGGCAACATTCTCCTTTGACTAAAAATTGAGGATAGAGACAGCAGGAGGAAACAGAGTAGGGTTTGCTGTCAGAGCACTCAGACACCTGAGTTTCAGTTTAAGTACAAGAGATGAGGTCTAGAAGAAGAGAGGTGGTGTTCGATATTAGACAAAAGAACGCGAATGTTTTAGAAATTAATGAAAAAAGAAGACCGTGCACCAGGTTAAGTCGGCAAAGAGGTCTTGGTGGCACCAACTTTATCACCGAAGGCAACCAACTTCAAAGTGGTGATGGGATAAGGGGTGGATGAGGGGCCATATTTGGAAACCGCCCCTCCAAACTTCTCTGAGGTAGTATATGTTTCTAAATTTGAATTATTTTAATAATTAAAGAACTTGTAAATTTGTAGGTTAGATGTGAAGAAGGGAGAACGTTGTGGGACCGTAGACACTCCAATATGAGTCAAGGGTACACTAGAGAGTTCATCTGAGAAGGTGAAACGCGAAAATGAACGAATCAAAGGACAACGGAGTGGAACAGAATGGGCTAGCTCACCTTATCAGTCCGCGGTTAAGCCCAGTGGGGGGTTCTTTCATCGCTTTGGACGGCGCTGCATCCTCTCCTTACGTCATCATATGCTTACTTTTATAAAAAGAAAAATGTATATTTAGGATAGGGAATAAACAGTATTTTTTATTTATTTATTTAAAAATTTAAATGTTAAACTTAAATATAATATATATATATATATATATATATATATATATATATATATATATATATATATATATATATATATATATATATATATATATATATATATATATATATATATATATATATATATATATATATATATATATATATATATATTATATATATATATATATATATATATATATATATATATATATATATATATATATATATATATATATATATATATATATATATATATATATATATATATGCGTACAAACTACAATAAGAAGTAACTTTTTTTTTTCTCTCTCTCTATCTTTTAAATGACCTGCGGCTAAGCCTACCTTTTTTTGGAGCCGAGAAAGTGTCTATCATGACGTCATAACATGTGACGTCACCACGCAAATAGAAAATGAATTTCTAATTTTTTTTTGCCTGTAAATTTCTTCTATTTCTTGTTTTATCTATTTTAATTTTACAATTATCTTTCATCTGTGCGTGTTTTTTTCTTTTTTTTTTTATTCTATGAAGTTTAATTAATAATTAAAAATATTTTTTACAAAAAAAAAAAATAAAAAAAAAAAAAAAATATATATATATATATATATATATATATATATATATATATATATATATATATATATATATATATATATATATATATATATATATATATATATATATATATATATATATATATATATATATATATATATATATATATATATATATAGAGTGATTGGCGAATCCGAATCCGGATTCGAAGGTACCTGATTCAGATTAGGGAATTCAAACACACACGGATTCTAAGCTTCGAATCTGAGTCTGTTTATTTCTACAGGATTGAAAATTGCAATTTCATTTACCTACTTAAAAATCTGTAATCCCTAAAACTGTTAATAGAATTTATGTATATTCGTACCCTTGTATCCCTCTCTCCCTTTCTGTTGCACCATTTCTAAAAAAATATATAATTAATAAAAATTTCATATATATATATATATATATATATATATATATATATATATATATATATATATATATATATATATATATATATATATATATATATATATATATATATATATATATATATATATATATATATATATATATATATATAGGGATGGAGCGATACCAAAATTTTTACCGATACCGATACCTAAAAATTACTAGATACCGATACCAATACCGGATACAATCGGAAAAATATGCCGATACCGATACCGATATCCAAAAATATACCGATACCCGAAACCGATACCCGATACCGCCGATACCGATACCGAAACCGATACCGATACCGATACCGGTATCGGAAAATATGCCGATACTTGCCGATACCGATACCGATACCGATACTTCACTCCATCCCTAATATATATATATATATATATATATATATATATATATATATATATATATATATATATATATATATATATATATATATATATATATATATATATATATATATATATATATATATATAAGTTGGTAACTCTGTTTTTATGTTTAAGATCCATATATGGTTTGGCCCAAAAATTATTTTCGATGATTTTCTGAAAAAAGCTTGACTCGAATTTTCATCCCAAGAAGAATGAAAAGGTTAAAAAAAGCCTCAAAATATTTTTTGGAATTAAAATTTTAGTTTTATAGGTACCAACAACACACAACTTTATGATGGCTGATAATTGGGAGACTTACGCATTTTTGTATTCTTGTAAAATTTCAATAGTTTCCGAGATCACAGACCCAATTTTTTTTTTTTTTTAGATCTTTTTTTATTCTTTCATCAATCTTGGCCAAATTTTCAGGTTTGTTAATATGTATCCCTAGAAAAAGGTTCTGACCCAACCAAAAATATTTTTTTAAAAAGACTTTTTTGTTAATTTTTTTAAATTTGTTAAAAAAATATTTTGGATATAATGTTTTTCTTGCTATACGTGTCAAAATTTCTCAAATAAATTATTTAGATATAGTCCTTGTGCATTGTTCCTGAAAGTTTGGGCTAAATCGGTCAAGCGACAAGACCTTGGCGTCGAAAAAAAGGTGGGTTGTGAAAAATCAAAAATTTCTCTACAACTCTTTCTTCGTTTTGTTATGTTTTTTTTGTCACTTGACCGATATGGGCTATTTTTTTATTGACCCCATAAAGACCATGTCTTCAATTTATCTTAAAACAAGTTTTTGATATATTTCTAGGAAAAACGTACGAGCAAAATAATTTGGAAAAAATTTAGAAAAATGAAATTTTTTTCAAAAATGTTGTCGAAACTATTTTGATTGTCTTTTTTTTTCGGACCTAATTCAAAAAAGCGTTCGGTAATATTTTAGATATGTTCTTCCTGCAGAGTCCCTGAAAATTTGGGCTTGATCGGAGAAAAAAAAAAAAAAAAATGGTGAATTAAAAAGGAGTGCCACTGAAGTGCCAAAATTTTGGCCCTTCAGAAATTTTACAAGAATGCAAAAATACGTACCTCGCCCAATAATGAACATTCCCCAAATTTGATTTTGGTGCCTTTAAGATTAAATATTTTATTTTAAAAATAAAAAAGTGTCTCCCTCTTAATTTTGTTAAAAAAATTCATTGGTAACAATTCGAATCTGGATTCGGATTCGAGTTTTATTTTATGGATTCGGATTCGGATTAGGATATTTCACACGTAAAAATCGGATTTGAATTCGGAGGTGCTGGATTTGGATTCGAATTCGAATCCGAAAGTTGCCGGATTCGCTCATCACTGATGTATATATATATATATATATATATATATATATATATATATATATATATATATATATATATATATATATATATATATATATATATATATATATATATATATATATATATATATATATATATATATATATATATATATATATATATATATATATATCCGGAACATTCGAATCTGAACCAAGTCATTTTTGAATTTCCCGAATCTGAATCCAGAACCCTCGAATCCGAGTAGAATTCGAATCCAAGTAATTTTACAATTTCATGAATCCGAATCCGAATGTGGAACTTTTTAATCCGAATCTACTTGCTTGAATATTTCAAGTCCATTTAATTTTGAATTCCACGAATTCGACATTATATATATATATATATATATATATATATATATATATATATATATATATATATATATATATATATATATATATATATATATATATATATATATATATATATATATATATATATATATATATATATATATATATATATATATCCTCTGGTAGACAAAGACCAGAGGCTTACCAATCACCACCAGAACTGGGAAATTCTCCAGATTAAAATTGAAAATCAACATGAAAATCATACATGGCATTTGAAAGTGTGCATATCAAAAGAAGTTGGGAAAATAGATAAAGGGAATGAGTTTTAGACTTTACAAGATGAGTTCTTGTAAGAATAAACATAGCAGTTAAGTCTGGTGTCAAAGAGTTAGAAAGAAAAAAGTTTGAGACTGTGTAGAAAGGCGTGTCACACTATCCCTCATAGGAGGAGCTATGCGACAGGAGAGTTCAGAAGAGTGGTTTCCCTTGTAATTGTGATCATTTTGAGGTTGTCATATCAAAAGGAAAAGATACTGAGAAACTTAATGCGAGCAAAATTGTTAATGAGACGAAAATCCCCATATTTCATCTTCTCAAGGAGAGCTGTGTGAATGGAACAACCCCAGATGTGTGAAGTATGTTACATACATGAACGAATATCCCATCAAAAGAATAATAAACTGGAGTGGAGTGAAGAAATTCCAAAATCACCTCAGAACGACCAATTTCTTAGAAACTTGTTTAGAAAGAGAAATTATGTAATCCTTCAAAAAAGACCACGAGAAAAAGGTACACCGAGAATATTTAGGACAGAGGAAGGTTTTAGTTGTGTTTTCGAAGATGTCATAGCTGTGTGGAATATTATATCGAGTAGAGTAGAAAGAGGGAGAAACTGAGTTTTTGAGGTACTGAAAACGACTATGTTTTCTTTGTTACATTAAGAAATTCAAGAATGATCAGAAATTAGTAGCTTAATGTCTACCCTCCTATAGAGATAATTAATAGCTGTTGTGTGAGACGGACTTTAAAATGAAAGGAGTAATGGAAGGTAGAGTATCGACTTATAGAAGTGGATTAGTAATGAAGTTAGAGATAGAGAATCGATAATGAAAACAGAAAAATATTTGGTGATAGAACAAATATCTAAGGAACACCACTATTAGGAGATTCATAGGAAGAACGACTGCCTTCTACAACGGCTGTTATGGCACGAATGGGAAAGAAACCAGAAGATGGCCACAGTGAGAAGAATAGATACTGAAAGAGGGAAGTTTAGAATTCAAAGCTTTGTGTCATGCTCTACCGAAGGGTTTTTGAAATGTCTAGTACCACATTAAAAGACTCACAGAAATGCCGTATAGCAGAGTACCAAGAGTCGGAGAAAAAAAAGAAAGAAGATCACTAGTAGAATATTCCTTACGAAATACAACGCTCCCTCATTACACCTTTCGAAATAAATCCACTTGACAAATTTTTTTTTTTAAATTCAACATTAATTAAAGTAAAATATGTAAAAATTCAAAGTTAAAAATAAAGTAAATATAAGAACAGGAAATGACAAGCATGGAGTTTGCAATATTCCTAGAAAATTGCTGAGTGCATGGCACCCTTTGTACTACGAGGGGGATCCAATGATGATGGAATACGGATAGTCAATTGCCTTTAGCACCTGCCAGTACAGGACCTATAGAAAAGAGATTGTGTGTCAAAGGCAGGTGACAGGAAAGATGGTCAAGGGAGTTTGAAATTATGAGACCGTTTATTTGTCTTGTCACTTTAAACTCAACCCTTTTTAAGAGAAAGGCAGAGCTAAAGCCCCTCATTCCAACTGAGAGAACGGTACTCCATATATGGGTGGATAAGACCCTTAAAGAATTGGAGAAACTGTTCGAATAAAAAAAAATTCCCCCAACCTGAATAGAACTCTTAAGCTTCTTTGATGCTCTCCTTGTAACCATTGTGAAATGAGGTTTCGAAAAGAATTTACTGTTTATGTTTAGACCAACAATGTTTTTGTTGTTCACAGGTGAGATGGGGGAATCATCAAAGGACATAGGAAACTTGGGTGATGATTTTGAGAGAGAGAGAGAGAGATGTGAAGACGTTTAGTTTTTAAAGAGTTGAATTTCACAAGGCTACCTTCCCCCTGGAAATCCCATCCAGAGCGGCAAGATGGCAATTCTAGATGGAAAAGAGGGAGGGGATCTGAAATGAGTGGAAAAATGAAGAGTTCAGAAATCGGCATAAGAATCAATGGATTTAGAAGTGTTGCTGAGAAGATCGTTAATGAAAAGTAAAGAGTAAAGTTGGAGATAGGGCAAAACCTTGAGGAACATCACAATTAACAGATGTTGTCTTATAAATAAATGCTGATATGGAACAATCTGAGAGAAAACTAGACATGAGTAAGCAAATAGAAAGAAGAAACCCAAGTAAGAGAGGTTAGAGAATAATGACGCTTTCCATAAACTCAAAAGATTTAGATATGTCAAACACCATCACACAGGACTCCTAGTAACCTACTCCCAAATGGCAGAAGATAATAAATTAATGAGATAAGAGAGTATGTCACCAGTATACCTAGAGCGTTGAAATCCAACTGATAATCTGAGAGAAAGGAATGAGACACCAGGTAATCCTGAAAATGAGAGTTGAGGAGAGTTTCAAAGATTTTAGACAGAACACAAGTGAGAACTATAGGATGATAACTAGAAGGGTTAGAACGGATACCTTTCCTCGGGATTGACTGACCAAATGTTCGCTTCAAGCACAGAGGGAAAATATTAGTATTAAGGCATAGAAAATAGAGTTGAGCGAGGATAGGCGTTAGCTCAAATGCGCGAACCCTCAAAATAATAGGAGGAATGCCATTCACAGATCTCAGGATCTCACGCACCCGATCATGTTTGATTACAGGTAGTGACATAAAAAAATATATATATATATATATATATATATATATATATATATATATATATATATATATATATATATATATATATATATATATATATATATATATATATATATATATATATATATTTTTTTTTTTATTTCGCCTCCGGTAGGCAAAGGCCAGAGGCCTAGTAAAATTCCACAGGAGTTGGGGGAAAGACGGAAGCCTGTTCAAATTAAAGGCCGACCTGACCTGATACACGACGTTTGAAGGTGTGTAAGTCATAGGAAGTTGGAAAAATAGAAGAAGGGAGTGTGTTCCAGACTTTACCAGTAGAGTACATGTAAGACAGAGCATAGCGGTTAAGTCTGGGGTCAGAGAGTTGGACAGAGAAAGGATGAGACTGTGTAGAAAGACGAGTCGCACGAGCCCTTCTCAGTGGAGGAGGTATGCGACGAGAGAGTTCAGAAGAGCAGTGTCCATTGTAATAGCGATAATATAGAGAGAGTGACGCAACAATTCGACGGGCAGAAAGAGATTGAAGAGAGTTAGTAAGAGCAGGAGAGTTGATGAGACAAAATGCCCTAGACTCCACCTTCTCTAGGAGAGCTGTATGTGTGGAACCACCCCAGATGTGCGAAGCATACTCCATACAGGGGCGAACAACACCCCTATACAGAGCAAGCAACTGGGGTGGAGTGAAGAAATACTGAAGGCGCCTCAGAACACCTAACCTCTTAGAAGCTTGTGTAGAAAGAGAGGTAATGTGATCTTTCCAAGAAAGATCACGGGAAAAGGAAACACCGAGAATATTAAGAACAGATGAAGGTCTGAGTTGAGTGTTTTCGAAGAAGATATCATAGTTGTGTGGAAGATTGTGTCGAGTAGAGAGATGGAGGAATTGAGTTTTGGTGGCATTGAAAACAACCATGTTCTCTCTGCCCCAATTAGAAATACGAGATAGATCAGAGGTCAGCTGCTCCAAGGCAACCCTACTTGCGTCTAGTAACTGTTGTTGAGAGGGGCGCCTTTCAAATTGAAAAGAGTAATGAAGGGGGGAGTCATCAGCATAGGAGTGGATAGGAGATGAAGTAACAGAGAGAAGGTCATTAATGAAAAGTAGAAAAAGTGTTGGGGATAGGACAGATCCTTGAGGAACACCACTATTAATAGATTTAAAGGAAGAACGGTGGCCGTCTACAACTGCTGCTATAGAACGACCGGAAAGGAAATCAGAGAGAAGGATAGATTCCGAAAGAGGGTAGTTTAGAAATCAAAGCTTTGCGCCAGACCCTATCGAAAGCTTTCGATATGTCTAGCGCAACAGCAAAAGATTCACCGAAATGCCGAATAGCGGAGGACCAAGAATCAGAGAGAAGGGAAAGGAGATCCCTCCCCAGTAGAGCGTTTCTTTCTATATATATATATATATATATATATATATATATATATATATATATATATATATATATATATATATATATATATATATATATATATATATATATATATATATATATATATATATATATATATATATATATATATATACTATTATCAGATCAAATGTTATTCTCGAGAGTCGTGTGTGACAAATTCTCTTTTTATACAGGTTTTAATTGTCCCCTCCTCCCTTTCTTTCCTCTCCCTCTCCCCTTTTATAATAGCGATAAAATCGTTCATTTAAATATATTTTCTGGATCATTATCACATGTTTTTGGTCTTCAAGGAGGGACTGAAATTATTGTATAGACTCCTTATTTTAAAATGACCCTTTTTCGAACCCACTCCTACATTTATAGATAGGCCTTTCTCCATTTACACTTTTGAAAGCATTAATAATATTATATATATATATATATATATATATATATATATATATATATATATATATATATATATATATATTATATATATTATATATATATATATATATATATATATATATATATATATATATATATATATATATATATATATAGCTAGACTGTTCTATTTGAAAAAGATGAATCAATTTTTGATAACATTTTACAACGTAGACTTATACCTTAAAATAGCCTAAGGCCATTTAAAAGAAGTTGGATCTTCAATAAAAACTTTCACTTAATTACCAGTATAAGAAAGCTTTTATCAACAGCTGCCTGGGGCATGGAACCCTCTTTTGCCTCTTATTATTGATCTCATACATGGTACGGTATAGTTTCGAACACTATACCCCATGTTAGAAATGTTGATCAATATATATATATATATATATATATATATATATATATATATATATATATATATATATATATATATATATATATATATATATATATATATATATATATATATATATATATATATATATATATATATATATATATATATATATATATATATATATATATATATATATATATATATATATATATATATATATATATATATATATATATATATATATATATATATATATATATATATATATATATATATATATATATATATATATATATATATATATATATATATATATATATATATATATATATATATATATATATAGATTATTTCGTTTTTCTTTATTTTTCAGATTAGTTGACCGGTGAAGGATGAACGAAGCCAAATAAAAAGAGAAAAAGGAAGAAGAAGAAAAGAAAAAAACGAAACAATTTGATTTTTTTACTCATTATTTTTGTTATATAGTCTGTAACTGCTCAATATTTATAACTTTCATTCAAAGTTTATCCTTAGGATATATATATATATATATATATATATATATATATATATATATATATATATATATATATATATATATATATATATATATATATATATATATATATATATATATATATATATATATATATATATATATATATATATATATATATATATATATATATATATATATACCTATTAATCAAAAGTTGTGTAAGCTCTATGTTATAATTGTAGGAAATATTCAGCTTTATATTTTTAATGATGTAATATAATTGTAAATTATATATAAATAATAATAATAATAATAATAATAATAATAATAATAATAATAAAGTATTTTTTATCTTTTTCTGATTTGGAGAGAATGATTGATGTTATTTTACTTCAAATAATAAAAAAAAAATAGATCTATGAGGAATGTATTGAATTATTATCGAGTTGGTAGGCTGAGTTTCAACAATTAAGATGAGTGCATAATTAATGTTTTGCTACCACTCGATTTTGGGATAGAAATTTCCTTATATGATGCTGTTTGTTTATGTGTTGGTAGATGAATAATTAATCAGTAATGACAAAGTTTAGCGTGAAATATTACAATTACATATTGTTCATTATGCTTTTGGTACAAGTTTTTTGACAACAAATCAGAACCAACGACTTTCCAACAAAATATCATAAAAAACTTCTTGTTATTTCAAGAAAATTTATTAATTGAAATAGATTTAAATATTTTTAAAGAATTTAAAAATTATTTTTTTCTGTCTAAAAAAATTGTTTTAAAAACTTGCTACGAAGTTTTCTCTTTTGCAAGAGTTTATTATTCCTATTGACTATTATGTGAAGCTACTTTTGCAAAAAGTTAATGGGCTTTGCGACGCTTGTAATGCAAACAATTATTATTATTATTATTATTTCTATATCCATTTATAAGCTAATTTTTAGCGTTATTAAACTTAAATATAAAGCATTGTATATACTTATATTTAATAACTTTCTGTATAATATTAATATTCTTTTTATGTTCAATATATATATATATATATATATATATATATATATATATATATATATATATATATATATATATATATATATATATATATATATATATATATATATATATATATATATATATATATATATATATATATATATATATATATATATATATATATATATATATATATATATATATATATATATATATATATATATATATATATATATATATATATATATATATATATATATATATATATATATATATATATATATATATATATATATATATATATATATATATATATATATATATATATATATATATATATATATATATATTCATAATCTTCCGAATTTTTCCCCTTGTGTCTTAAACTCTCTTGCCATTCTACGACTAAATTCATTTGTTCTGTTTATTTATCTTCTATTTCTACTGACTATCCTAAATTCTTCGACTATTTAAATTCCAAAATAGAGCAAGCACATTCTCTCTTCTTCCCCTTTCTCTGAAATCATCATTTTAGGTGATTTCAATGTTCACCATAGCCAATGGCTTTCTTCTAGTTCGGTAAACTTTTCTTCCATTTCGCTATCCAAAACAACCTTGAGCAGTTGGTGTAGCTCTTACTAGAACTCAACATTCTAGAACATTTTCTAACTTTTAATCCTTCACCTTATACTGTTAAACTCTATCTACCTCTGGGATCTTCCGATCACCTTATCTCTGTATCCTCTTCTATCTTTTCACGTCTTCCGCAGGAAAGACTCCCGTCTATTGCGAGGAAACGTTTGTGGCATTACGGTGCCTCAAGATGGTTGAACTTTCGGACGTACTTCTTTGATTTCCTATGAAATGGTTATTGCTTCTTTGGGAAGGGTCCCACGGAATGTGTAGAACGCATTACCGATGTGATTCTCCCTGGCATGGAGGCGTACATTCCATATTCTTTCCCTTTTATTAAACCTAGCAAACCTTGGTTTAACTCTTGTTCTCATGCTGTCTGCCGCAGGGATGCTGCTTTCAGGTTCAGGGATTACCTCGTCTTCAAACTCCAAGAACTCAGGTAATTTATATTTCATCCTGGAATCGTGCAAAATCTATTCTTCGTAATATCAAAAACTCTTTCATCCGTAGAAAATGCCATAATTTTTGTGGTTCCTCTTCCTCACGCCTTTTCTGGCATTTTACGAAAATGTTAGTCATGACTTTGCTTTTTCCTCTTTCCCTTCACTAGTATCTTCTGCTGACGGCATAGCTACTGTTTGCCTTGTTCTAAAGCTGAACTCTTTGTTCAGACTTTTGCCATAAACTCAACTTTAGGCGATTCCTGTACTATTCCTCCTCTTGAACATTCTCCAACTCATTTATGCGTGAAAGTATAATTTCTTATAAAGACGTCATTGCTGCTCTCTCTGAACTTAATACTAAGAAGGATTACATTCCTGATGGTATCCTTCCTGTGGTTCTCAAAACTTGTGGTTCCGAGCTTGCATCCTACCTTGATAAACTATTTCGGTGTTTTGTTTCTCTGCTTCAATCTTCCCTTTTTGCCGAAGAAGGGAGATTCCTTTCAACTCTCCAACTACCGTCCCATTTCTTTGGCCTCCGTTCTTTCTAAAGTTTTCGAACATCCTTAACAGGAAGATTTGGAAACATCTCAATTCTTTTGTAAGAAATGCTCTACTGGTGATCTTCTTTCTCTCTGACTCTTGTTACTTCGCCCTTCGGCATTTCGGTAAATCTTTTGCTGTCGCGCTGGACATATCGAAAGCCTTCGATAGAGTTGGCACAAAGCTTTGATTTCTAAGCTACCCTCTTTCGGAATCTATCATTCTCTCTGTGATCTTCTCTCTAATTTCCTTTTCGGTCGTTCTATAGTAGCTGCTGTAGGTGGCCACCATTCATCCTTTAAATCTATTAATAGTGGTGTTCTTCGCAGTTCTGTCTTATCCCCAACATTTTTTCTTTTTTCCTTTAATGACCTTTCACTATTACTTTATCACCTATCAAACCCTATGCATATGACTCCACACTTTATTACTTTTTTCAGTTTGAAAAACTCTCCTCCCAACATCAGTTAAATGATGCTAGAATAGTGGCCTTGGAGAAACTAACTTTTGATCTTTTTCCTATTTAGAATTTGTGCAGAGAAAATATTAGTTAAAACCTTATGAACCACGGAAACCTATTTTGTTCAGTAAATACACCAAGACCTGAAAATTTTATTATATAAATACGAACCTAATATTGCACATGAAGGCTGCCTTTTGAAAATCGATATATCAATTTGACCGATATATCGATATCAAAATCTGTATGTGAAAATCGATATGTAGTGAAAGAGTAAACTCCCACCCGTGGGTCGTGGGTCGTGGGTAGTGGATTGGGAGCGTAGACAAATGTTCTTGTGCCATTCTTTCAAATGTATTTATCTAACATGGATTTTCAAAATGGCTGTCTTCATTTACAATAATAGGTATTGCTTTTTATGTTTATTTTTGTTTTTTGATACATTTATTGTATAAATTTGGGTTTTCCACGGTTAATTAGGCTTTATTTAAGGCATTTCAATATATCTGGTCTTTATAGTTTCAATAGAATAGAAATAAAATGCAAATCACTTTAACAATAAAATCACTCAATTTTTTTTTCTCTGATTACAAATATATCAATTTTATTTCCGAAGGAGGTTATGAAGAAGTGATTCTTCAAGTTTTCTTGGTATTTTTGTCGTTTTATGTTTTTTTAAAACAAATTTTGCTAGCATATCTCAGTACATATTAATTTCTCGGGAATAATAATTATATTTTTTTTGCAAACATCGATTAAAATTATGTATATATGTATGTAAGGAATTTTTTATAGAATTCGTGAACAGTCCAGAAAATAGAGTAGAGCTCTGCTACATTCAAAATGATGGAGTACTACTATTACCAGCAATTCATATACTGAATATTAATTATGTTATGATGGTATTTATCCTTTGAGGCTTGAATTGTCTACCACATTATCTTCAAAAGTGTTTTTTTAATACTTCAGTACCACACTGAACCATTCAATTGGTAACTCTCCGAGGCTTTGAAATATAGTTTATAAATTACTATATATATATATATATATATATATATATATATATATATATATATATATATATATATATATATATATATATATATATATATATATATATATATATATATATATATATATATATATATATATACTCGTATATTCGCATTTTAAAATATTATGTACATTTGTATTTTAGATTAAGAGGAACAAGTTTCTTATTACATTATATTTTTATCAAAATGTACAGACTTAATTATTAATTAAAATCTTCGAAATGAATGTAAAAGAAGATAAAGTAAATGAATTAACCTTTTTGGAGTATGATTCACCTTTTAATTAGGAGATCACCTTCAGAGTTGTCCGTATCTGGAGGAGGTTGCTTCTAAAACATGGCTCTTGGGTAAGGTGACCATATTTTTCTCACCAAAATTCGGGACCCTTCTGAACATTGAAAAATAAAATGCTCGTAAGGATTTTAACAGATGTATAAAGAAGCGTGATTTTTAATATAAAGAAGAAATACGATTGTTGTTTTCAAAAATAAGTCATGGTTTATTAGTTAAGGACATTCTACAAGAAAAAATACATTTTTGATATCTAATTTAAACAAAATTTGGATAAAATATTATTATCTGTCCCGATTTACCTTCTAAAACAATCGGGACACTGCTTAAAAAATCGGGACGGATGGTGACCTTACTCTTGGGTCGATGGTGTTCTTTCTGAGATAAATTTTTCTTTTCGAGTTGGAACAGAAAAGCAAAGGTAAAAATAATATATTTAAATATTTAGAATCTTTTTAAATAGTTATGAATTATTTGTATTATTCCACCAGATATTTTATCTTTCATCTCAAATAAAATTTCAAATAACCTTTATTCATATTTTATGGGAAGTAGAATTCTGAAATAATATTTGAAATTGAAAGATGATTCTGTAGCCTCTAAATAAAGGGTTCCCAACATTTTTTGCTTGTGGATCCTCTGAGGAACAACTTTACGTATGTGGACCCCTGTGTCCTAACTTTACGTATGTGGACTCCCGTATACTCATTTAGCTAAAGCTTAGTTCATAAATAAAGGCCCCGAAATAATATTTAAATATAAGGACCCCCTCAAAGCTTCTGAGGTTCCCTGGGGATCCATGTGGACCCCGTTTGGGAAACGATGCTCTAAATTTTATTGACTTTATGACTCATTAGATTGGTTCTTAACCAAATCAAATTTGAAGAAAAATATTTTTAAGCCTTTTTTTTTTAAATTCAAGTAAATTTAGCAAGTGAACTTTAAACGGGTTTGATGTCGATGATTTAACGATGCTCTCAACAATCCAATAATGAATTATTATTATTATTAACTCCTAAGTTAGTCAGTTTTCTTTTTCGTTCCTTAATATATATATATATATATATATATATATATATATATATATATATATATATATATATATATATATATATATATATATATATATATATATATATATATATATATATATATATATATATATATATATATATATATATATATATATATATATATATATATATATATATATATATATATATATATATATATATATATATATATATATATATATATATATATATATATATATATATATATATATATATATATATGTGTGTGTGTGTGCAGGAAAGTATCCTCCCTCCTCCTCAAAAAGAAGGGACACGTAAGTAGAATGTGGCTAACAGATAAGTCAACTTAACATCAGCCTAAATATCAAAAACAGCAACCCCTTCGGAGGTGGATCATGCGACGTTATATTACTATGGGTGAGGTACATGTGACCGATCTTTAGACGAGAAAGAACAACCTTCTGTAAATGGCTACTCTTATAGGAGGATTACCAATTACAAAGAAATGGCTTGATGGTATAGAGGGGACAGAAATAACAGTCATATCTCCCGAAATCCAAGTCGTAATATCATCATATAGTTTTTGCCCCAAACGCTAATATGAAATGAAATCCAGAAAAATTCCACAGATCTTTTTCTGGAGCGAAGAAGCTGGAGAAAACGCTGGACGAGAGAATTCTTTGGAAATAATAACATAACCGCATCTAAGGTGCTCCGAACGAACAATCTTGATGGAGCTAGAAGTAGGACCCACAATTCCCTTGTAAAAATTGAGACAGACACCGATAGAGTGTAGGACAAAGTACCGTCAGGAATAACCACCACTCCAACTCCCTCCACGGATTTGGAACAGTCCTTAAAAATCTAAATGTGACCTTTTTGAATTACTGCTTGTGAGCAGAAAGCAGGGCAAGGGTGATATGCAGTATACTTTGTTTTTGTAATAAAATGCAAAGATGTACAAATTTGAGACTGTGGAAACAACCACGGAATGATGCTGACAAACCTAAAATTTAAAACTTTTTCAGGGAGAAGATGCAATTTATTAAAACCAGATATACTTCTTTGGCAAAGGGGCACCGAAAGATGCAGTTGGTTATATCATCTAGAAAGGAGAAACCCGAAAGATGAGTTTAAGAAGTCGTACATAAATGATGCACATGAGAAATTCTCTCCACAGCGACAAAGGCATAATATTTACCTTAGTCTTCAAGAAAACTTTTGGAGAAGTCCAAAATACATCATTTATAGCACTGAGACCCTCATTTTCAGTAAATGGAGAGAAGCTTGCCCATAATCTTTGTTTTAATATTTAAGAGCAGAAGTGTTTTTTTGCTGTCAGCACCCACGCCTTATGCAAAAAGTGATGCAAGATGTCCAGTGCTCGCCTGTACAATATTCTTAAATAATTAATTGATGTAAGAAGTATACGTCAATATATGGTCAAGGAAAATCTTTATAAACCGGGTTACTTTCAAATCAGAAGCATACATGTAAAGCCAGTGGCAGTGTGCTAAATTCCTCACTATGTCCCAACGATTAAAGAGGACCACACTTTCCCTCAATGACGAAAAACGGAAATTCCGAGACTGAGTCCCAGTTATAACTTCATTGATCGCCTTTACATGTGTCTAGAACAGGTAATCTGGAAAGTTTTTATGTCTGACAAGTACAGAACAAGATCATCTGCATACAAAGAATATCGGACAGGAGAGGAGACAACAGAGACAATGTCATTCACTAATTCCCACAGCAAACAGCATGATACTCAGAACACTGCCTTGAGGAGCACCCTCTTTAAGATTGAAAGGCCTCAAGAAGGTTGAACAAGTCTGTACTCGGATCAGTCTATATGACAAAAGATGCTGAATGAAATTCTGGAGCTGTTCCATGGGGGTGAAATTAAAACAGGATGCCATTCCTCCAGGTCATATTATAGTCTTTTTCCAAATAAAAACACTAGCAAGACCATTCTGCTATCTGAAAATACCTTTCGGATGTCGTGATCTATTACAGTGGTTCTTAACCTTTTTTTAGATCATTACCCAAATTCAACAGGACGATCAACTTCCCGATCAAGGTTTTATTTTAAAATTAAAAACGTCATGCTTAAAATAAAAAAAAAAAAAAATAATATAATATATATATATATATATATATATATATATATATATATATATATATATATATATATATATATATATATATATATATATATATATATATATATATATATATATATATATATATATATATATATATATATATATATATGTGTGTGTGTGTGTGTGTGTAGATTATTGATGGCATATAGTATACAAAGTGTATCAAAAATATTTGTATTTTAAATTAACCAAACCAGTATCGCAAAAAAAAAGGGAGATAGATTAGAAATTAGGCCGTTAAGTTTACCTAAATAATGGGAAGATTTGAAAAATAAAATACTATAAAATCAATAAATCGAATTTAATTAAAGCCTTTCATAAAAAAAGTTTCCAAAAACTATACTCACAGTCGTTCAGTACTATCCTTGTCTTAGCACTATTGCTGAAAGCTCTTCAAACCCTAGTCTTGTTTTCGAAAGGCAGCATCTTAAGTCATGCTCTGGTTGTGGTCGCTTTTTAATCTTAGTTTTCTCGACAGAAAGTGTCGATAACCTAGCTTCACATAGGTAGGTAGTCGAAAATGGAATTTGCACTTGCTTACAAACACTGACTAGAATGAGCTTTTTCTTTTTTCAATTTTACCCAAAATGAACACAGTATTTGTTTTCGGAAACAGAAACTAAAGCCTAATTACTTTGAAGCTCAATTAGCTCTTCCTGGAGACCTAAAATATTCGAAGAATTGTTCAGGCAAGTCTCCAATTTCAATGTCAAATAGATTGCGCACGCAACTATATTTGGCTAAATTTGGAATGTAAAGATCAAACTCTAGATTTAATTTCTGTGAATGCTCAGATATTTATTCTCTACTAACTCACTGTTTTCGTATTACATAAGCAAGTTTAACGTCTGGAATAAGTCACCTTAGTTTGTTATATTTTCTTTCTCCACAGTTTCAACTTTCCCTTGAATCCTGTCAATTTCTCTGCTAAGTCAATAACAGCTTGATCACGATGTTGCATTGAGATATTTGAATTATTAAGTTCCGCAAATATATCTGAATGGTAGACTAATTTGAATATTCACTTTTTGCTACAAAGGAAGTCAAAGGACGGTTCTTTTTTCTTGCTTCGGGCTACATCTCTTTGAAGAGCATTTCCTCAAGACAACCATTGGACCTCAGAAGTATACAAGTGGGTGTACTCAGAGCCCATTTCTAGGCACGTCTGGCTAATTATGCTGTTGTTAAGTAACCTTGCTTTAATAAAATAAACGACTTGAACCTCTCTCAAAACGATATTCAAATATCTGCAGCCTCTTAGAAGCAAGGATTTCCCATTGAAGAAAGCAATAAAACTTTTACTCTTGCACAGAATCCTTAGCGTTTTACAAGCATTGATGGAGCACCGTCAGTATAGATGTGATACTGATATCAAGGCAAATTTTCTTTAAAAACTGAGTCCGTTAAATAGAAAATGTGTTCTCTCGTTGTGGTCAGCGGATGGGAAAATAATTTTTTTTTTCTTCCATTTCTTTAAGCCCAGCAAAACATACTAGACCACCAGTTGAGAGTCGTTAATTATGTCAGTGGTTTCGTTCAACTATAGACTAAACTAGCTAATAGTTTTGACAGATAAAGTCACTTGTCCTTCATATCTTTGATATGTTTCCGAATTCAATCATTTGATAGCGGATTTTGTTAAACTTTTTCGCATATTCACCTCTCATTTAATGCGGGCCATATCTATTTCTGCTGATTTAACGAAATCCTCTCCAATTATGTGAGGTTTCTTCTTTTCTAACATGGTATGAAGCAAGAATGGCTTGTTGCAGATAAAAACAGCCTTACTTCCATTGTCGAGCTGTTGCCGCTTCAGAAGGGAGGGTTCATTTAAAAAAAAAAAAATTAATTCTTGGCCGATTATTATAAAATTTGCAGGGTATATGAATTTCAACGCGCTGAAAAAACTCGACTTTTGACGTTTTTCTTTATCTATAACGGTTTGAAAGTTTTGTAGAAAATTTACCCTTGAAAAAAGTGAATAGTGGGGTTAAACCACTGGTCGAAATTACCTGAAAATTAAATTGTATATTCACAAATCTATTTGCTACATTTCATAGGATGTAATTTTTGATATCTATTTTAGAAAAAAGTTATATGCCCTTGAATATCCAACTGTCGAAAAAAAAATTTTAATTTTGGAAAATTTATAATAAAAAAACTACAAGTATAACCTTTTCCATTTTTGGCATGTATTTAGATGAGATACAAAGCTACAACTTTCTCTCAATACATCACTCAATGTCAATGCTATTTGTTCTTTTCGAGATATAGCCTCTCAAATTTTGACAATTTTTTAAAAATATCAAAATTTCCAAATTCTGAGAGGCTATATCTCGAAAAGAACAAAGCATTGAATGATGTATTAAGAGCAAGTTGTAGCTTTGTATCTTCTCTAAACAACTGCCAAAAATGAAAAAAGTTGTAGGAGTTGTTTATTTTTTAATTTTTTTTGTCTGGAAGGGTAAATTTTCAAAAATTTTCAAAAAAGTCTGACATTCAAGGGCATTTAATTTTTTTTCTAAAACAGATATCAAAAATCGTATCCTAGAAATTGTAGCTAATAGATTTGTTAATATATACTGTAGTTCAAGTTTCAGATCATTTCGACCAGTGGTTTGGCCCCGCTATTCACTTTTTTCTGTGGTAAATTTCCCCAGAAATTTATAAACCATTATAGATACAGAAAAACGTCAAAAATCGACATTTTCATAGATTGCTGAAATGCATAGGCCAGACCCTATAAATTTGAAATTTATCGGTCAAGAATTAAAAAAAGGGATTTTGAAATTGGACCTTCCCCTTCAACTGCTTTTCTTTTACTTCAAAGAAATTACGTTCTTTAGTAATTAAAGCATTATATAAGACGTATTTGTAATAATTGATTAATATGTCAGTAATTACGCAATGCTAGAAACGATAAATTTTTATTGGGGAACTTAAACCACCAAATAAATGAGGCAGTACAACTGTCAAATAGAGTTTTTGTAGTTTTATTTTTTAACGTTCATAAAAAAGTTAGTAAAAACGCCAATCTTGAATTTGTGAGAATATCATATTTTGTAAAAGTCTAGCATACCAACTAAATCTCTATCTAATTGTATTAAAAAAAACTATCAGACTTATACCATATTTGGAGAGATTTGAAAAAAAAGATAAAAAAATGAAGGTGTTTGTAAGTGATGCGAAGAGGATTTTAAAAATAATTTGGAAATTTTGTTTAATATTTTTTTTTTTTTTTTTTTTTTTATTTATATATCACCTCTGGTGGGCAAAGGCCAGAGGCCTACCAAAATTCCACCAGAGTTGGGGGAAAAGACGGAAGCCTGGTCAAACTAAAGGCCGACATGTCCCGATACACGACGTTTGAAGGTGTGTAAGTCATAGGAAGTTGGAAAAATAGAAGAAGGGAGTGTGTTCCAGACTTTACCAGTAGAGTACATGTACATTACTCATATATATATATATATATATATATATATATATATATATATATATATATATATATATATATATATATATATATATATAATATATTATGATGGCATCCGCATCTGCATTCGCACTTTTGAAAATTCAGCATCATCCGCATTCGCACTTGAGGAAAATTCTATATCCGCATCCGCATCCGCAAATGAGAAAATATAGCATCCGATTCATCACTAATTATATATATATATATATATATATATATATATATATATATATATATATATATATATATATATATATATATATATATATATATATATATATATATATATATATATATCAGAGGTGGGTGCGCAAATTTTAAACTTTAGAGCGCAAACGCAAAAGCGCAAATTGGAAAAACTTAGTGCGCAAGGGCAAAAGCGCACATTTTTTCAAAAATTTTGTCCGCAAATGCAAAAGCGCACATGTCCGCAAAATGAAATTTGGACTACATTGGCGAATCAATAGACTATAAGAGAAGAATACACCAACACCGACATGATTTAAATATAGATAACCAGAATTCCGCCCTTGTTCAACATAGACAAAACAATGACCACTCCATAAACCCCAACAATAGTAGCATTATCAAAAACATAAACAATTATAGCAAAAGAAAAATAGCAGAATCTCTTTGTATATACAACCTTCATAACTACAATCAAAGTACAGGATATTATAAAATAGACCAACTGCAAAATGCAATAATGTGCCAATTCACCTTCTATAAATCTTTAATAAAAAAACAACCAACCATCAACCAGACGCCATGAGAATCTCTTCAGCAGATCAGCCATCCATTTCAACCTGAAAGAGGCCCAGAATAGGGGCGAAAGCTTTTGTTAAAGAAATTAACTTTTCTTTGTTGATAATAAAAGTATAGTCTAATAAAAGTGCAGTGGTCAACCAGTGCTTCACTAATATTTAAAGACCCACTCTTTACTTTCCTACTGTACCCAAACAAAAAATATATTTAAAGCTTCTGTTTATAAGATCACTTGCATCTCAACTTAATAGAAATATTCTTACTATAATTGATGCTACATTAATGCAACGCCAGTTCATTCTTATAAATTATTACTCCCTCTCAATTTATAGCTTCTTCAGACACAAAGAATCTCACACAATGCTTCTCAGATCCTCATTAGTTTATTTATTTACATGTAAGTGTGCCAGCTGTAATGAGGCATATGTAGGCCAAACTGGTCTACAATTGAAAGTAAGGATTTATAAGCATTGAGGAGTTTCCTTTAGAACAGACCATCCTCTTTGCTCTCCTGTACACTCTGCCATAAAAGCCCATGGACATACCTATCCTTTTTCTTCATTAAATTTATTTGTTCCTCAAGTATAGAGAAATCAAAAGAAGAAAAAGAGTGGGTATCTCCATGGTCTCTTATGGCAGAGTTCAGGAGAGGAAAGAGGAAGGTCAGTTCTGAAGGAAACTCCTCTATCCTTATCAATCCTCACTTTTAAATGTAGACCAGTTTGTCCTACATACGCTGCATTACAGCTGGCACACCTAAATAAATAAATTAATGAGGATCTGAGAGGCATTGGGATAGATTCCTTGTGTCTGAGAAAAGTGTGAATTGAGAGGGAGTTACAATTCGTAAAAATAAACTGGCACAGGGGGAATGTAGCTTTAAGTACAGTAAGAATATTTTTGTTAAGTTGGGATGTAAGGGACCCTAAATGCGGAAGTTTTATATATATTTTTTGCTTAGGAACAGTAGGAAAATGATGAGTAGCTCTAAAGATATCAGCGATAAACTCTTTGATACTTTTTCATAGGAACATAGGAAAATAGAGACAGTTAGAAGCCACATGGGCCTATCGAGACTGTCCCAGTCTAAACAAATAATAATAATTTCAATACAAATACATGCACAAAAGACCAGGTCTATCCTATCCCTAGTTATCAGTTCATTCCTGCAAAGATAAAAATAAAACTAAGCCCAATTATACATGCAATATTCAATGAACCATCACCCACTACAAAAAAAACTGCCTGTTAGGCTTAGTCATGGGCTGATCTAAAAATTCATATATACCCGCCAATTTGGCTTGGTCAAGTTATACTATATAATACTATATATACTATATAATACCATATATACTATACTATATATACTACTACTATATATACTATATAATATATGGCTTTCAGTGGAAAAAGTAATAATTATAATAATATTCTTAAAATGAAGCTGAAATCTTAAGATTTGTGGAGAAGCTAAAGAACATCTTAGCACATCACGTGTTTTTTTTTAAACAAAAACACGTGTTTTTTTTTAAACAAAAACACGTGCTATGAGTTATTTTTATATTTAAGAAAGCATTATGATATTAAAAATTATAATGTAGGCCTCTTTTGTTTCTGTAATTATTGCAATTTTTTTATTTTATTTATTCTTGGGGTGAGGGCGTGGGCCTTAGGCACCTTATATATATATATATATATATATATATATATATATATATATATATATATATATATATATATATATATATATATATATATATATATATATATATATATATATATATATATATATATATATATATATATATATATATTTTTTTTTTATATATATTTTTCTGCGAGCTCCTCCGGTTCGGACTATGAAAAAACGCAATGCTGCGGAGAAACATCCAGACTGTGAGAAAACCCACTGCGTTTGCCGCATTGCATTTTTTGCGGCGCCGGAGCCGTACTCGCAACAGGAGTCATAGGAAAAAAACATTTTGTAAAAATTAAAAAAATAATTTATATATATATTCTCCCCCCTTCACCACCACCACCACTAGAAGAAATATATATATATATATATATATATATATATATATATATATATATATATATATATATATATATATATATATATATATATATATATATATATATATATATATATATATATATATATATATATATATATATATATATATATATATATATATATATATATATATATATATATATATATTATATATATATTATATATATATATATATATATATATATATATATATATATATATATATATATATATATATATATATATATATATATATATATATATATATATATATATATATATATATATATATATATATATATATATATATATATATATATATATATATATATATATAAAATTTCAAACGTACCTTACTTATTCTGGAAAGCTTGCTGATATTCTTTTATTTAAAAATAAGATTAGTTCTTCGAGTTTTAGATGTCGAAAAGTTTTCAATTACTTTTTCATTGAAATCTGGTATTTTACAGACCATTTCACTCTCTATTGAAAGCATCGTTAATGCATTCAATCTCTCGTTGCACATGGTACTACGTAAAAAAGTTTTTATTCTCTTCAAAGTCGAGAAACATCTTTCTGCTTCAGACGTCGTCATCGGAGTTGTAATTAAAATTTGTAGTAGTCTGGTGATATTTGAAAATGTTGATCCTAAATTTTCATCGCTTACCATGTCTAACATTGCAATAAGGGTTCTTGAGTGGTGCATATCTGTTCTTGAATAAAACACGGAGAGTTCTGTTCTCAGGTTTTCTTTTTCCAACATCGGGTAAGCAGCAACAGCTTGATCGAGTGCATCGCTCGGAAAATGTTTCATATATTCATGGAAATTGTCTATTAGAAGAAGTTTACTAGCTTCCAGATGTTTAGTGAAGCTAAACCTCTCTCTACATTGAATCAAAATAACGTCACAAACCTCTTTTGCAGCAATTGATCTATCAGTGTTAAATTTTTTTTTTTTTGGTTCAGAAGGAAACGAAATATTAATATATTCATCCCTTATTTTTTGAATTTCAGAATTAAAAGTTTGTAAATAGTTATTAGCTTTAACTGCATCAATTAATCTAGATTGAAGCTGAGAAAACATAATGTCAACATGAGGCATTACTTTTGAGAAAAAGTTCAACCAAAATTCGAATTCGAAATCATTCAGAAGTCTCTTAATGAATGCTTGCTGCAGATCCAGTTTCTCTTGATTTAGATGCTTCTAATATGCTGCAACATTCAATTATTTGGTCTTTCATCTCCTTAACAGCGTTAACAGTTCTACTCTTGAAATTCCAACGTGTAGAAGATGGTCTCGGAACTCTGCGACCAGCAACATTTTCCAAAGCACTCATTCTTTGAGGGGACCTTGAGAAAAAATTTGGTATTCCAGACAAGCTGTTGAAAAATACTCGAACATTAGTATTTTGTGACGTCGCTTGTTCCAATAATAAGTTTAATTGATGCGAATAACAATGAACAAAGTGAGCATTACTATATGCTTCCTTTATTCTGCTTTGCACGCCTTTGTTTACTCCACTGAGAGCGGCTGCACCATCATAGGTTTGAGCAATAAGCTTGTGAGGACTTTCTCCAATCAGAATTTGAAGTTCTCGAAGTAGTATACTTGATAATGCCTCTGCTGTTTGATTAACAGGATTAAAAAATCCCCAAAATCTCTCCACAGGTTTCCCTTGGTGTTCATATCTTAAAACAATTACCATTTGAGTTTTATCGTGAATATCAGTTGTCTCATCACACATAACTGCCAAATACTCTGCTTGCTTTACTTCTTCTTTGATCTTATTTTTGCATATTACTAGCATAGATTCTAAAAGCTCGTTTTGTATAGATTTAGAAGTTCCTTTAAAAGTAATTGAGCTATTCAAGTGAGCCTTAAAACTGGAGTCCAGTTCACAAGTAAAATCTACTAAACCTCTAAATACTCCTGAATTTTCAGAAGCCTGAGTTTCATCATGACCTCTAAAGGGGGAGTTCATATTTTCCACAGAAATTTTATACAGTTGATAATTTTTGATAAAGCATCCCTATTTTTTCTAATTTCTTTATTTTGCTGTGCAATTGAGAGTTCATATGCATTATCCAATTGAGTGGCAATATTCAACTTTGCCCATCATATGTAAATCAATCATGTTATTTTTATGTTTGATCGAATTCTGATGTTTCCTAATTTTGTCTTGTAAATGCTTCAAGTCAATAACACCACCTCTAGTCCATACTGGATCACCGCCAAACAATATGCACGGGAAACAGAACAATGCATTTTTCTCATCACAGCCGCAAATCCAATTACATTTTTCATACACACTACTATGAAAATGACGTGTGAATGTTTTTTTTTTTATTATTATTATTATTTTGCTTAGAACTACTCTGTTCAATAGATAAAATTGGAGTAGGCCTCCCTTTTTCTTTAATATTTATTTTCTCATTGATGGTTAACTGAGAAAATTTTGTCTTGTAAATATTTAACAGAATTCATCTATATATATATATATATATATATATATATATATATATATATATATATATATATATATATATATATATATATATATATATATATATATATATATATATATATATATATATATATATATATATATATATATATATATATGTCAGACTGCACTTTAGTCCACACAAATATTACAAAAACTACTAAACGTACATTAAAAATGATAACATTTTTGGAATCCTTGAAGAATTCTGATAAAGGAAATTATAAAAGATGTGAAATTAAGTTAAAATACAATAAAATAAAAAAAATTTGTGTACGACAATTGAGTAAAATTGCGGCATTATTATTATTATTATTATTTAGTTTTCTAATGAACCCATTTCGACCTATTTAACCTTACGACAGGCGTTGGCGTGGTATACAGGCCTAACCTTAAGTTGAACCGTTGCCGTAAGATCATGCCTACCGCCATATAACTCATATATTTTAATTTTTTAAAAAATTTTTTTCTTACTTAATCGAAAAATTCATCGTACTGAGAGAGAGAGAGAGAGAGAGAGAGAGAGAGAGAGAGAGAGAGAGAGAGAGAGAGAGAGAGAGAGAGAGAGAGAGAGAGAGAGAGAGAGAGAGAGAGAGAGAGAGAGAGAGAGAGAGAGAGAGAGAGAGAAGAGAGAGAGAGAGAGAGAGAGAGAGAGAGAGAGAGAGAGAGAGAGAGAGAGAGAGAGAGAGAGAGAGAGAGAGAGAGAGAGAGAGAGAGAGAGAGAGAGAGAGAGAGAGAGAGAGAGAGAGAGAGAGAGAGAGAGAGAGAGAGAGAGAGAGAGAGAGAGAGAGAGAGAGAGAGAGAGAGAGAGAGATTTACTCGGGAAAAGACGCTGGCAGACGAACGATGTCTTCGAGGCAATTAAAGCACTATAAAGTACTTAGTAAATAAACTTAGTATATATTTTTTTTAATCCCCAATTTTCCTTTTCAGAATTCTTCAAGGATTTCTAAAATGTTTTCCTTTTTAATGCACGTTAAGTAGTTTTTGTAATATTTGTGTGGACTAAAGTGCAGTCTGGCCATATATATATATATATATATATATATATATATATATATATATATATATATATATATATATATATATATATATATATATATATATATATATATATATATATATATATATATATATATATATATATATATATATATATATATATATATATCGAACAAAAAAAAAAAACAATAAATCCGGAAATTTTTCTTTCACAAAAAAAAAAAAACACAAGTGCACGTAACAAGTTACAATAAAAGACTGTTCTTTAGTTTGTTTATATTATTTATGAACTGTACGTGTACGTAAAAGGACAAATCTGGCAACATTCAAATATCTTAATATTCGATATTATTCTCCAAGTTGTCAGAAAGCATTGGAAGACAAATTAGCAACTTCATAAAAACTGCTATTGAAATTTAGCATTTTGTTTTCCGTAAGTTGCCACATCTGTCTTATTATTTAAAAACTAATAGGTTGGCCTTATTCAGGACTCCGATTTTAGAGCCCATATTTTATATAATGGCGATGCGTGAAAAAAATATCGTACATAAAATTTTGCAGTTGCAAAATGCATTTAATCCATATTTTCTTTATTGATTTATACTTTTTATGTATAAAGTTGTTAAAAAATGAATTTAAATCACTTTTCTCTGACAAAAATTTCATATTTATATCAAAATCCTACGCCTGGTATTTTTAATTTGGAGGGGCTGCAGCCCTGGAGCCCATATAGACGAGCCGTCACTGTATATATATATATATATATATATATATATATATATATATATATATATATATATATATATATATATATATATATATATATATATATATATATATATATATATATATATATATATATATATATTTATTTATTATTTCACCTCTGGTGGGCAAAGGCCGGAGGCCTACCGATATTCCACCAGAGTTAGGGGGAAAGTCGGGAACATGGTCTAATTAAAGGCTGACATTTTAAATAAAAAAAATAAAAAATAATATATATATATATATATATATATATATATATATATATATATATATATATATATATATATATATATATATATATATATATATATATATATATATATATATATATATATAGTAAGGTACCAAGGGTTCACCCTGTGGTTCACTTCTGCCCTACCACTTCCAATAGTATATAGATAGATAGATGAAGGACAGAATACTGATTAATAATGCTGATGTGAGAGTAATATATATTTAAAAAAAATATTTTAGCCAATAATTTGTGGTGTTTTGATACCTCTTTTTCCTGAAATTTAAAATCTTTTCCTCAGAAAAATCGCAAGACCATCCGACCTCCAAGAAGAATAACAAAAATGAAAAAATGTAAAAGAAAAACAGCTGATTAGGAAAGATCCTTGAAAAGCCAGTTCTTTGAGTCAAACCCAAAGATTGCTAAGAATGCCACCCAAAGCAAAAATTAAAAAAACTGGTGGGTGCTTAATTAAGGTGATTTGACTCAAAGATGGCATTAGTATCTGTTTAAAGATAGGTTTATCTCTTTAGGAAATAAATGTGGCTCCAAAAGGAGCCTGTAGCGAAGAACTTTTGTTTATTTTATTTCTTAGCAGTTTACTTCTTTGATTTCTTTGCAGCTGGTTTCTTGGGCTTAGTGGCCTTTTTTGTAGACTTCTTTGCAGGACTTTTCTTTACTGTCTTAGTCTTCTTGGCTGCGGTGGATTTTTTGACGACTTTCTTCTTTGGAGTCTTCTTTTCGGATGATTTTTTAGCAGACTTTTTGGCTGCTGGCTTCTTAGCAACAACCTTCTTTGGCTTTGCCTCTTCTTCGCCTTTAGCAAGTTTGAAAGATCCAGAAGCTCCGATCCCTTTAACTTGTTTAAGACTTCCGGACTGTACTTCACGTTTCAAAGAAAGCTTCACTTGTGTATTTGCAGTCTTTTCATCGATCTTGTAATTTGAGACAATATACTTCACAATTGCTTGACGGGATGAACCAGATCTTTCTTTCAAGGTTTTGATCGCCTCACAGATCATGATGGAATATTTAGGGTGAGTTGAAGTCTTTTTAGTTATAACTTTCTTTTCCTTCGGTGCCTTTTTCGTCGTCTTTGCAGCTGGGACAGAAGCAGCAGGAGATTCAACAACAACAGCGTCAGACATGATCACTAATGTACTTTCCAAACGAGAATTAACGAACAGCGTATAACGGGTCTTTCTTCGACTTCAGAAGGTAACTGAATGAATACCTTCGAAAGACTCGCGAGACTTTTATACCTTCCGCGTCGACCGAAAAGTAATTACAAAGTTCGACTCTTCATTCTCTCCAATTTTTGAGTCAATTGAGCGTACAACATGTGCTTGTATACATTACTTTAAATATCTATTTTGCTAGTGTAAAATATTATAATCATTTTAAATTTTATATAGACATGTAGGGGAAAGATTAAAAAAAAATTTTAATACAATTATAATTTTATTTTATTTTTCTGGAATTAAATTATTGATGTTTAAATTGGAAATTTTTTTGCAATTCCCATCACCATAGTACATTAAAATATCTATAAATTTTTCTCGTAATAAATAATAATTTTAATTTTTACACTGTAAACCTCAAACAATGTATTTTTAACTTTTAACAATATAAATATCAAAAACTAATTGAATTACTGAGAAAACTTTCTCAATTTGTGGATAAGTAACACAAATTTTTCATATCTTGTAGTCATATTTATTCAACCTCATTTGCTTCATTTTAATTTTATAACTTTTTTCTAATTAAGAACTTTTTAGTACTTTAAAATTTGTAATATTATAACA
>SEYY01000101.1:182500-205000 GCA_009176605.1 Armadillidium nasatum | reverse complement strand
TGTTGGCTATTCTACTCCTTCCTTATAATTAAATAAACCATTTAAATTTATATCTAATTTTCTTAACCTAAAATTTCAGTGCTTTTCACCTCTATACAAATTTTAGGCAACCCCAGCCAGAGCCCCAGTCAGTCCCTGTATATATATATATATATATATATATATATATATATATATATATATATATATATATATATATATATATATATATATATATATATATATAGGTAATTATTAAAAAATGACTCCCAATTTTTTTTTCTACTTACCCTAAACTATTATATATATATATATATATATATATATATATATATATATATATATATATATATATATATATATATATATATATATATATATATATATATATATGGCTTTATTCAAGATCAGTATCCTCAAATGTCGATATTTGTAAATATCGATATTTGATTTGATATATCGGGATCGCCCCTATCTCTTCGGTCTGCCTACCTGTCAATAATATATGTGTTATATGGCTGTAGTCATGATCTTACGGCAACAATTCAGCAAAAGGTTAGGCCTGTATACCACGGCAAAGCCGGTCGTCAGGTTAAATAGGTCGAAATGGGTTCATTAGAAAACTAAATAATAATAATAATATAAAATAAAATAATCGATACTTCATAAAAAAAATTGTTTGAACATGAGGATACTGATCTTGAATAATACCTATATATATATATATATATATATATATATATATATATATATATATATATATATATATATATATATATATATATATATATATATATATAGTCTTGAATTCAATTTAGCAACACTGTAAAAAAAAAAAAAAAAAAAATACGTCTCAGAAAAGTACAAATGAATTTGCTGCAGATGAAATGGTACACCATATTGTAAAAAAAATACATTTTAATAATTTTTTTTATTTTTTATTTGTTTTTCTTTTTTTCTTTACAAAATCCTTTTTGTTCGCTGATAAACCAAAAAAAATCATATTACGATCATTTCCTCTATGTAGTTAGACTGAATAAAAAAATAAAAAATTTGTGAGTTCATTCTTAAAAATTACCAATATTTATTAAAATTATAAAGACAAAATACTAAAATGCCTGAAAAAATATATTTAAGAGTGGAATAGTAAATATCACCACCACTCATGTGTTGGAGGGTACAGGGGGCTCTGACCCCTGTAAGAAAATAATTGTGTGCCATGCATTTACATTTTCACTGGTGAATTACAATAATATTTAAGGTAAATTAAAAATTTCTTGATATATGCTTGTTATTATTAATACCTGTTAATAGATTCAAATGCATGGCACATGGACATTTGTTTATGGAGGGGCTCTGTCCTTATACTTCCTGACTCATGAGTAGTGATATTTACTTTTCCGTGCTTAAATATGCTGTTTTCATTCATTTTGGCATACTTTGTCTATATTTTCAATAAATATTCAATACTCACTGACCAATGAGTGGTGGTGATATTTATTTTTCTGCTTATAAATATGTTGTTTTTCATGCATTTCAGCATATTTTTATATTTTCAATTTAGTGAAAATACAAAGTGATTGTGATGGACTATATATATATATATATATATATATATATATATATATATATATATATATATATATATATATATATATATATATATATATATATATATATATATATATATATATTATATATATTATATATTATTTTGGGATACCAAGATACCAAAATATATACCGATACCTGAAAATATGCCGATACTTACCGATACCAATACTTTACCGATACCATACTTTATCCATTCATATATATACCAAAATTTTTACCGATACCGATTCTAAGACTTTCAAATTCACCGATACCCGATATCTAAAAATATGCCGATACTTACCGATACCGATACTTCACTCCATCCCTAATATATATATATATTATGGTACCAAATTGTTAATGTTAAAATGTGAAGACTGTTGTTATTTTTACAAAAAAATCAAAAACAATCATAGATTGTTTTTTAAAAAATTACCTTAAAAAATCAACTGATTTATATAATTTCTGATTTTAATTGTCATCCCTGTGTTATATAGATTATTTATTTTTCCCCTACTTAAAATTATAGAGGATATTTAATACATAGGCTATACAGTTATATTGTGAACACAAAACTACCATTGTACAAGTTCAGATATTTAAGGTAATTATAACCAAATTTTAAAAATCTTGTACCAAAAATAGGGAAAATTAAAAAATCCTAACATATTATAATGTTATTTAATAGATCAAGCAAAGATTAAAGTAATCAGGTTTAACATAGTGTAGCCTTTTATTATTCTTAATGGTTGTAATTAAAATAGTCTATTAAAATTTTCATGAAAAACACTTCATCACATTTTGTGCCTCTTAAAGGTTGGCACTATTACATTTATTCAATTAATAGGAAAAATATACTGCTTTGTGAATGACAGTAAGGGTTATATAGAATTATACAGAACAAGAGAATGTTGAATCAGTGTAGGTTATTCCATAAAAAGATCATAACCTTTCATTTTAGGAAAGGACTGAGGCTACTTACTATCTTGAAGGACTTTTGCATTCCTTTTCAATAGTATTTGAAATAGTTTCATCTACTTGTATGTTGTCTTGTTAATTGAATGGTTTAAAGATTGGCAGTGCTATTTTAATTCATTTCCAAAATATTACATGCAAGATTATGGACATTATTAAATTCACAGTTCACTTTGATTTATAAATTTAAAAATTATTAAAATATTAAAATTATGAAAATATATTATTTACTTTGGCTGTAAGATATGGCATATTACAGTGTGATTTATATAAATGCTGATAACTGATTAAAAATATATAGAGACCACTAATGGAAGGTTTATAAATTTAGACCTATTGCCAGAGAATTGCCAAAGAACTTTATCTTTATAATCTGAAGGAAATATATGAGCATTTAGTGCTTCCAAGTTACATAAAAAAATGAAATAACTTTTAATTTGAATGTGCATTAATAACAGAGTTTTATGATGATATTTTAGGTTTGTATTATAATAAAAAAGAAAATATATATTTAGAACTTTACAAATTAATGACTATTGAATACTTAAAGCATTTTAATTTATATGCTGTTGAAGCAGTAGACATTAATTGTGTGTGTATCTCAGCTTATATTATCAATATTGATGAATTAGGTTTGTATAAGTGTTATGAAGGAAATGCAAATTGTCATCTTATAACCTAAAAGTATTTGCCAGCTAAATGCAAAAGTGAAGAAAATATTTTGGAAAGAGAACAATCTGTTTATTCTGATGCAAGGTACAATTATACTATGATACAATATACAGTTTTGTATGAATATATAGGTGTGTGTGTATTAACTTATTTTACATTGATTTGCATACAATTTTAGAGCTTAAATTACAAAGAGTAATACTTTTTATGACATATGTTTAAAGAAAAACTTTCATAGCATAGTTACATGCACATCTTTATAAAAAATTCATTAGGGATTGACAGAAAAATATTTGATGATGGAGTATTGACAGGAGACATAGTGTCATAAATAAGAAAATTAAAATAGAATACACATTGAGTATGTGTTGGGGTTGAATAATTATTTTATATATATATATATATATATATATATATATATATATATATATATATATATATATATATATATATATATATATATATATATATATATATATATATATATATATATATATATATATATATATATATATATATAACTTTTTTTTTTTTTTTTTTTATTATATTTTTTTATTAAATTATTTTTATTATTATTATACCCTTTCTCTATTTTTATATACCAACCCTACAAAGAATAGTTGTTAGAGAAAGCAATTTATTTATATTTGATCTTTCTTTAGCAGCAGTTCCTGGATCCGCAAATTCACTTCCTGATTTGGCATCATAACAAATAAATTTAACAGTTCTCAGGCTGTTACCATGTCAGATGAAACCACCATTTTAAGAAGCATTTTCACAAAAGTTCAAAAAATTCACTCTGTAAGTATTTTATTATAAGTCAATTTAAATAAGGGGTTCAGAAGTAAACGGTTGTAAGGGACAAAATGTACTCTGAGAGAAATGAAAATGGATGACTTTCAGATTCGAAATTATTATAAATTAAAAATACAACATGCACACAACACATATCGCCTGAACCATGTATAAATTTGTTAACCTATAGACACTTTGATGCATCATTCAACATGTCCCAATTTTTAAATTTCTTCACTTACTCCCCTTTGCTTCTGATCTCCCTTAATTTTAATGTTAGTTTATTTACAGTATTTACTAAAGTATATTATTTTAAGTTATGAAAATTCGAAAGTTCCTCATGAATTTCATCTTATATCCTAAGATTTTATTCATAATAAGCAGGAAGTTCCAAAATTCTATGCTAACCTTATAATGATACTGATGCATAAAATCTAAAAATTGTTTAATTAAATTGTTTACCTTTAATGTTTCTTAATTATTTACTCTTAAATTAAATTTAATAATCGTTTGTTTCAGGTTTCCAAAATCTAGTGAATATACTACTATTACAAAAAAATGTCTTCTTAGTAAATATCCATCGTTAGCAAAAAATTTTGAGACAGAAGTTGCTGAGGTTAGTAATGTTGGTTTTACTATTGTAAAGACAATTTTAACCATGGTAATGAAATAGTAGATGGGTGCAATACCAAAAGTTTTGATATATATATATATATATATATATATATATATATATATATATATATATATATATATATATATATATATATATATATATATATATATATATATATATATATATATATATATATATATATATATATATATATATATATATATATATATATATATATATATATATATATATATATATATATATATATATATATGCAAGAGTGTTATTTTTCCTCCCTAATTGTAGACCTAGAATAGGTACATGGTTCATTACTTAAGGGTATTTTGGTCCATCCTATAGCCCAAACACAGCCAGTCATTCCTGTAACTGTTTTGTTTATTAGTCCTTTTTTGTCTATTTTTTTTGTGTGTGTTTTCATGTCTACTCATTCATTCTCTAGTCTCCTGTCCAATCTCTACATTTCTTTCTGATTTCACTCAATAGTGTTATAGAGAGAGATGGAGCAATAGAGATTTTTTTTAAGTGAAAGTGTTGTAAAAATATATTGGATGGAGTTGAGTCAAAAGAAATTAATTTTAAAAGAGGGTAAAGCCTGGAACTAAATAATTTTAAAATGATGGATTGTTGGCCAAACAGTTTTAAAATTGTAGAGCTAAAGCTGGGTACTTTGAAATATATATATATATATATATATATATATATATATATATATATATATATATATATATATATATATATATATATATATATATATATATATATATATATATATATATATATATATATATATATATATATATATATATATATATATATATATATATATATATATATATATAGTAGTGCGTGTGTGTAAGTTCAGTTTTATGAGTTGGAGCAACAATTACTTTAAACCCTAAATGACATACTGTATAATAAATCCATTTCTATTTGCAAGTTGTATGAATAATTATATAATTCCAGAATATTGCTAATTTTTAGGAGTAAACGATTCTTCAATTCGGGAACATGCTGAGTTTTTGAAGCTCCAGTGCAAAACGGTGCGTCCAAATTTTGAATGACTGTCTCAGTATCTGATAGATGACAGAAAATTGTTGTTGATTACTCTCCTGTAGCAGAAATCACTGAAACCTTGTCCTTGGGTGAAAGTTGAAAATGAGGTAGGTAACTCTAGATTTTCATAGTTTCTTTAAACATATTAGACCAGAATTTTTAATCATTTTTCTTTCATTTTTTGAAAATACAAATTCGTTTAAGGTGATAATTTATTTTAAATGATAAAGCAAGCTGTAAAAGTAAAAGTAAACGAGTTACATAACTCCCTTTTAAAGACACAAATTAAGTTTGGTTATAAAATATTAGCATTAATTAAACATGATCATAGGATACTTCACTATTTTTATGTAGTTTTTATTAATAGTTATTTCAGGAACTTACTCGAATTTCCAATATTAAAAATGTTGAAGATATTCTGAGAGAGTCTAATAAAGTTGTCGAAGCCTCTGAAGTCAGTGCAACATATAAATATGTTTCAAGACATTCTGGAACTGTGAAAGATGTAATCGAAAAGTTTGAAGAAATTCGTGATGCCGAAAAGAAAGATGATAATTGAATGAGAAAATAGAAGACTTTGTCAGTCCATCTGTAAGTTTTATTTTCCCATAACTTTTAATTAATAAAACTTTATGCATATAAAGTAGTAACTTCTTTTTGGTATTTGATATTTTTCATATATGTCATTACCAGAACCTTAAAATGATTTGAAATTATTGAGAAATAAAATTTCAACTGGCTTGACATCCGAGTTTATTAATAAATTGTACACATCTAGCAGTGACATTTAAAATGCATGTAAAATTAAAATTTCATTTTCATTTTTGGGTTATTTTTTATTTATTTATATATCTATCAGAAAGAGAAAATATTTATCATAATGTAATACTATTTTTTGTAATGTTAAAATTGAATCCTCCTTAGCTTTATGCAGTTTCACAATTTAGGTTGTAATTTTTTTTCTGGTGTGAAGGTAGGCTCATTACTTCCATAGAAAAGGAGCTTATGATTATGCATTTGTTGATCCTAATTGTTATTGATATATCGTTTAAACAAAATGTCATATGTATCAGATTATGGTGCTAAAGAACATAATGAAGTAAAATGAACTTTCGAAAAAATAGATAAATAAATAAAAATAACGATAAAAATAAAGCCCACTGGTGAAGGAATGAGTCTCCTTTCTTTCCACGTTTTTGGTTTTATGGTTTCTAACAGTCTAGTAATGGAGGAAACATTAGGTTTTTTAATGTTATGTATGTTTTATATGTCTTTGGAAAATGATGTTTAAAAGTTTTGTACATTATTATTCGCCAATAATGGACTTATATATCCTCTATTCAATAGTAATAACGGCAAAGCAAGATGTATTGAGGGTTCTTGTTTTTCAAATTATTACATTACCATTCATTTATTTTTTCAGAATGACATGTAGATATTGCAAGAAGAGGAGTGGACATTTGCAAATTCTGAAAATTATTTTTGTGAAACTTGGAGATACGCATTTCAGGCACTTCATTTTCTAAACGTTTATTATATCTAATTATATTTTTAGCCTTGCATATACAAAAACGAATCAGAAATTTTTGTAATACATTTATAAATTTTTTTAAAAATTTCCAATTAAAATTGGTATTAAATTTACATATTAGTTTGAATGGATTGATGATAAAATAAAATATTAGTTTTTCTCCAAAGTTAACTGTCTTAATTTTTTTTTTTATTTTGGGTGAAAATTTTTGAACTTTTATTTTATTTACTTAATTAAAAAAAATAAAAATTTTTTTTAAGTTAGTGAATAACAGAATTTATTTTTTTCCTCTATACATTATAAAAATTTCAATAAAGAAATTTTCGATATATTTTTATAATTAAAATGAACATTATTTTCTTTTTTCTTTTTAATTATAAAAAAAAGAAAATTATTTCTTCACATTGTTGAAAATTATTATCTTTACTTATAATAGTAAAACTCAATAAAAATTTTTTTATAAGGCTGTATTTATATTTTTTATCAATGATTATATATATATATATATATATATATATATATATATATATATATATATATATATATATATATATATATATATATATATATATATATATATATATATATATATATATATATATATATATATATATATATATATATATATACATACTCTAAAAGAAGAGTTTAGGGTGCTCAAAACCCGGTGTCAAAATTGAGTATTCAAAGTCTTCATTCAGAAGAGTTTCGTTTTTTAAATATGACAAGTTTAACTGCTCTGAAAAAAACTGCTCAGTTGAGAGAAATTTCTTTTCATTTTGATTTTTAGAAAGTCTTCATTTTAAAAAGTTAGCACCCTCAATTTTGACACCGGTTTTGAGCACCCTAAACTCTTCTTTTAGAGCGGTTTTTCTTTTGTGTGTATCAATCCTTCTCAATTTATATATCGCTCTCAAATCTTTCATCTCAAAACTTTTTCTCGAATCGTCTATGTTTCACACACATACAATACAGAAGGTGAACACATACTCAAACATTCTTATCTTTATTTCTTTCGAAATTTTTCCTTTCTTCCATACTTTTCTTAGGGCCCCCAATACTTTCCTTCCTTCTACCACTCTGTTCTTTATTCCTTTTTCCGTCCCACCCTTACCTTCCACCCAACATTACTAGATATTTGAATTCATTCACCTCCTCAAGTTTCCATTCTCACACTTCTACAAACCAATTCCTCCCTCCACATTTCCTCATCCCCACCTCCAATCCTCATAACTTTATTCTTTGCTGGATTGAATTTCAATCTCTTGTTTGCACATTTCCCTTCAAACTCTCTCACAAGTATTCTCATCTTTTCTCCAGATTCTGCCACCAACACATGCCGCATTATCTGCAAAAAGTAAAACATTCACTTCACATTCACCCTCCATATTTCTCAACGTAATACTTTCCCTTCTCTCTCCATTTTTCTAAGTAAACCATTCATCAATAGATTAAATAACATGGAGATATTACAAACCCCTGTCTCAATCCCACTCCTATGCTAAACCAATCCGATAGTTCTCTCTTCACCTTCACTCTTGATCTACAATTCGCACATATATAATATATATATATATATATATATATATAATATATATATATATATATATATATATATATATATATATATATATATATATATATATATATATATATATATATATATATATATATATATATATATATATATATATATATATATATATATATATATATATATATATATATATATATATATATATATATATATATATATATATATATATATATATATATATATATATATATATATATATTAGTGATGGATCGGATGTTATATTTTCTAATTTGCGGATGCGGATGCGGATGTTGAATTTCCGAAAGTGCGGGTGCGGATGCGGATGCGGATGCGGATTTGATTTTTGTGCGGATGCGGATGCCATCACTAATATATATATATATATATATATATATATATATATATATATATATATATATATATATATATATATATATATATATATATATATATATATATATATATATATATATATATATATATATATATATATATATATATATATATATATATATATATATATATATATATATATAGGTTTCTGAGCAGGAAAACAAAGAATTCTTATGAATTTAGAAAGTGCTCAGCACAAAATGTATCATTTATATCATTTATACTATAATAACATTAATGTAACAATAGGTACAAATATCTAGATATTAACCTAATTGCATATGTGTAACTATAAGAAAAAAGACTTTGGGAGTATTGAGTTAAAAACCTGTTTAATGAAAACAATGAAGGAGAGGTGTTGAGCAAAATCAGGACCTAATATAGCAAACCCAAGTGAAAATTCATGCTCAGAGCACTCAAGTTACCAAGTAATTCAGTGTCAAATCTAAATCAATTGATAAGAAATTGAAATTAGTTTCCCAAAAGAAATTAAAAGAAAATTTTTAATTTGACATACCAATATACAGGATTATTAAAATACTGTAAATAAAAATCGAAATAAAACATACTTCCTTCATTTTGAGAAGTTTTCTTTAAAACTTTTATGAATACTGATATGAAACTTATTAAAAAGTAAATATATATATATATATATATATATATATATATATATATATATATATATATTATATATATATATATATATATATATATATATATATATATATATATATATATATATATATATATATATATATATATTATATTATTATAAGTTCACATCTCAAGGGCATTGCCCTATTCGAGGAGAGGAACTTTTCTAGGTAGGATATACCTAGGATCCCCAAGTGGGATCGAACCGGGCCCTCAAGCACGTGAGTCAATCACCCTACCGTTTGAGCCACGGTATATATATATATATATATATATATATATATATATTATATATATATATATATATATATATATATATATATATATATATATATAATATATATATATATATATATATATATATATATATATATATATATATATATATATATATGCTTTTAAAGAACATGTTCTAATTATTCTCTATCAACTTGGATTTTTCGTTTCTGCTGAATCGAAAGATTTGAAGTATCGTAATTCTTCTCATCTTAATTATAGTCTCTGTGATTTCAGAATGAACTCTCAATAAGCATTTTGTCCCCATTTTTTTGACTCTTAAGATTTATACACTTAAGAATTTCAATAAATCATTCGTTGTGACCCTGAACATATAACGCTTGAAAGTTTGATGAATCTGACACAAAACTTTCATTTTTAAGCTTCCCACAGTCAGTTTATCGACTTTTTAAAGCATCTCTGATTTTCTCTCGTTTGTAAGGACACAGTTCATTCTAAAAATCTATTAATATTTGTTTTTAGGATTCTGCCCTACTCTATACTCTTTTACTAATGTTTACTAACTATCTGTCTGTTCGGAACAGTCGTCCACACAGCTATAAAATCGTCTTAGAAAACACACATTAAACTTTCTTCTGTCCTTAATGTTATTATGGTTTTTCTTTCAATCCGTACTGACATGGATGTATAGTACCTACATCGTATTTTCTCACAAACAAATCTTGAAAGACGTTTGTTCTGAAGCAATTAAATCTTTACTCCGTCTCAAATGTTTTCTCTGTTTAGTGGTCTCATAGGGTATACATTATATACCTGACTTCGTTTAATCAAACAACTCTTCTCTTCCTGAAAGAAGAGAGGTTAAGACTTTTCATTTCTTCAGATAGCAGCATCTAATAGATTTCCTCTAATCTTTTTCTAGAAGCCGAATATTACCTGATTTTCCTCTCTGCTTTCTTTAAACAATATAACAAATCTTAAAAATTCTATTTACTATTTAGTATTTCCAGAGCATCAAAAAAATAGAAGGAAAAAGTTCTTCCTTTTAGTTCATAATAATTATTATAATTAATATTTTAATTCTAGATTCAGTTGTTCTATTTATTTGTAATACCTTATTCACGAAGTAATAAATATGTAAAAAGAGAATTAATCCAAAGTGAAGAAAATATTTAAAACTCAATCATGAATATTCATCTATAAGTGAAACTCTTTAATGATGCTTTAAATATGATAAAATTTTAGTTCTAAATAAAACATAATATATTTTTAAGGAAAATTGATTATTTTTTAATTACTTTTTTGATATTTAAACAAGCACGAACTGCGTGACTACTGTACTTGTTTTGAATAATGATAGTTCCAGCACGCTCAATAGCTTCAGAACACATGCACACACACACACACAAACACATGCACACACACACACACACACACACATTATATATATATATATATATATATATATATATATATATATATATATATATATATATATATATAATATATATATATATATATATATATATATATATATATATATATATATATATATATATATATATATATATATATATAGAGAGAGAGAGAGAGAGAGAGATAGATAGATAGATAGATAGATAGATAGAAATAGAGAGAGAGAGAGAGGTCAGTTAGATAGGAGTTGTATCCGGAAGCTTAGGGCTCGTGATTGACTCCTCGAACAGTAACACATTTGAGCTGTACACAATTTCAAGGGGAACTAACTCTCAAAATATCGTCGCTTGTATCAAATCTTTCAATAAAGTAGCTATGCAAGGCTCTGTTCTATCGTCAGCTTCTTTTCCACTTTTCATTAAAGATCTCCTATCTGTCACTCTTTCCTATTTACTCTTATGCCGATGATTGCACCCTTCATTACATCTTACAGTTTGAACAAGGCACCATGCAACAGAAATAAATTCATGCTAGGATGGTGGACTTGGAGCAATTGATATCTTTTATCTCTTGTTTCTCAAAATAGAGCAAAGAAATTGTAGTTATTTTTCAAATGCACAAAAACCCAAGTTCCTTTTCGTATCTTTTCGTCAAAGTCTTTCACACAGCAACAACACCTTTTAAAATTAACAACTCAAACTTTTTCTGTTTCTAATATTCTTGGTATTTCCTTTTCTGGTGATCTTCCTTGAAATTATCGCGTTATTTATCTCACTAAACAAGCTTCTACTAGGTTAGGCCCTCTGCTGCGCCTTCAGACCTTTGACTCTGATTGTGCTTGTATTTGAGTTGATAATATTTAAAATTAGAATTCACATTTGATTGATATTACTGTTTAAACGGGTTGGCGTGTTGAAGTGATTTTATTTGATTTTGACTGTTATTCTTGTTCTGATTACACTGGTCAACAATAAAAATATTTCCGATTTGAAAATGGCTATTTCTTATTCATTTCATCATGGAAAACACGAAAATGACATTAAAAATTTTGAGTTAGCTCTTGGTTCTGAGATATAGTCCACTTAAAAAATATATATATATATATATATATATATATATATATATATATATATATATATATATATATATATATATATATATATATATATATATATATATATATATATATATATATATATATATATATATATATATATATATATCAGTGGCGGCTTTTCAGGGTAGGCAGAGTAGGCAACGCCTACTTGCTTTTTTGAACCCAAAAATATTACAAAGTTAGCATATATATATATATATATATATATATATATATATATATATATATATATATATATATATATATATATATATATATATATATATATATATATATATATATATATATATATATGATTGATTTTAAAGGCATACTAAAAGCCGCCGACGTAAATTTGAACCTAATTCCCTTTTTTTCATACTAGCGCTGAGTGAAGACAGTAATTTTCTCGGTCAAAAAAATATATTCCTTCTCGGCAACTGTAGGCATCATCTCCCTACGCCGCCTCTTCACAGTATAAATATATACTACTCATTCTTTGTGGTCTCTAAAGCAGTCCTTTTTTTAAAAATAAAATTTAAATTACATTGTCAGAAATAATAATAATATTATAATAATAATAATAATAATAATAATAATAATAATAATGTATTTTAACTTGATCATCTCTTGCCCCAATTTATTTAATTCATAATTTATATAGAATACTGAAAACTGACTTGTAACACAATATAAAAAATATACTATGTGTATCGATAAGACACTAGATCTGAGTCAGTATGTGCACGGGTATGAGTCAGGCAGGCGTCTCCATACGCGCCTTCTTGTTCTTCGTATCAAAGCCTAATATTGAGTCTACGTTCTTTAATTTTGGTTTTTTGTGCTAAAGTTTGTTTAAATATCATTTATTAAATATTAATTTATTACTGATTTGTGTGTTTTTAATAAAAAATGAGCTGTTAGTTTTTAAAAAGAAGTGACTCAACATTGCATGAGAAATTAAAGATTTTGCTCAGGGGAAAGAAAGAAAAATAAATAAATGCAAGTACAAAATATATCAATATATATATATATATATATATATATATATATATATATATATATATATATATATATATATATATATATATATATATATATATATATATATATATATATATATATATATATATATATATATATATATATATATATATATATATATATATATATATATATATATATATATATATATATATATATATATATATATATATATATATATATATATATATATATATATATATATATATATATATATATATATATATATATATATATATATATATATATATATATATATATATGTGTGTGTGTGCGTTTTTCTGTAGAAAATTAATATTAATATTTTAGTGGTGAAAATGAACTTCAGTAATGACATAATAGCTTCTTTATTAGAGAATCCTTTTGCTTCAAGATCTGAGGAGGAAAAAAGATTAATTTTAAAAGAAGGGAGAACAACACCAAAACTTACCCATATACATGTTTGTAAAAAAGGTACTAGAGCATTTAAATCGACATGATATGATAAATTTTTGTGGCTTTGTGGTAGTTTACAAAAAAATCGTTTATTTTGTTGGCCATGTACTCTTATAGGAAGAAAGAGAAATGTATGGTGTAATGAAGGGTATAACGACTGGAAAAATCTGTCTATTGCCTTGGATAGGCACTCTAGTTCGAAAGACCACATTCAAAATGAAGTTACTTTTAAGACATTAAGTAAAGAGTCCTTGACCGTTTTGGAACAAATAAACGAGCAAGCAAAAAGATCAAGAAAGGCATTTAATGAAATAGTTGCTAAAAATAGACAGATATTCAAAGTACTAATTGATCTTACTTGTCTACTGGCTAAACAAGAGTTATCTTTCCGTGGACATGATGAATCTAAAGATTCGTACAACCAAGGGAATTTTAAAGAGTTTTTCTTTGTGATGATGAATAATAATGAAGAATTAAAAAACCATTGGGAAAAGATGCGTGGATTTACTGGTCTGTCAAAAACTATTCAGAACGACATTATCGAGTGCATAGCTATGGAAATAAAGGAAACCATTTGCAACATAATACGTGACTCACCCTTTTTTTCTATCCAAGTCGATGAAACGACAGATAAATCTGAATTAACTCAGTGTTCCGTAATTTGTCGTTGTGTTGATTCTTTGGGTAAAATAAAAGAGCATTTTTTAGGCTTTTACGATGTAGGTGAAAACCGAAGCGCAACAGGAATATGCCAAAAACTTGTAGAAATATTAGAACCATTTGATTTTAAAAATAAACTCGTTGCACAAACATATGATGGCGCTAGTGTAATGTCTTCTGAGCTAAATGGGCTTCAGGCAAAAATTCGTAGTCTAGCTCCTCAAGCACTTTTTACTCATTGTTTGGCACATCGATTGAACCTTGTCCTACAGCATAGCTGTCGCAATGTATCAGCCATTAATATTTTCTTTGCAAATTTACAAGGAATACCTTCGTTTTTTCATAAGTCAGCCAAACGAACTGCTGTTTTAGATCGAATAGTGAATAAAAGAATACCAACGCACAGTGAAGTGAGGTGGAATTCGAATTCTAAAATCGTAAATTCTATTTTCAAAGAAAGAAAAGGGCTGATTGAAGTGTTCGAAGAACTTATGAAAACTGAAAGTACAAATAGCAAAACAATCCGGCAAGCAGAGGCTTACAAGAATAAATTGTGTGAATTTGACTTTGTTTTCAATTTACTAATCTTCAATGACATATTTCTGAAAACTGAAATTCTGTATAATGTCCTCCAGAAAAAAACAATAGATATTCAGATGTGCATTTCAAATATATCTATTTGTGAAAGAGCTCTACATGACATGCGAAATGATGCTAATTTCCTAAGTTATATGAAAAAAGCTGAGATTGAAACTGGAAAGGGTCCACGTACTTTAAGAAATAAAATAAATAATGAATCTTCTGTGTCTTGCCATTATAAAATGAATTATTATTCTGTCTTAGATAATATTACTACTCAAATAAATACTCGATTCTCCAACATGTCAGCTTTAAAATTTCTCGCACTTGCAGATTCCTGTCAGTTTGCAAAATTTCAAAAAATATTTCCCAGCGATTCTCTGAAGTCGCTGATGGACACTTACGGAAACTATTTTAATGATAATGTTCTTCGAAACGAGTTAAATATAGTCTATGCTGAAGAAAACCGCAAACTTTTTCACGATAAAGATGTAGAATCTATTTTGAAAAATATTGTGGAGAATGACTTGTGTATAACACTGCAACAAACTTTTAGACTTTTTAGTCTAATTGGTACCATTCCAGCAACTACAGCGTCAGTAGAAAGGAGTTTTTCATGCTTAAATCGCATTAAAAGCTGCTCAAGGAACACTATAGGACAGGAACGTCTCTCATTCTTGTCTTTACTTTCCATAGAAAAAGAGCTTTTAACGGAGCTATCAAGTGACTCTTCATGGCATGAAAAAATAATAAAGAGATATGCTCTAAGGAAAGATAGGAAAATAGATCTTCTTTATAAATAAATGTAAGTACAAAAATATATGAATTTTCATATATATATATATATATATATATATATATATATATATATATATATATATATATATATATATATATATATATATATATATATATATATATATATATATATATATATATATATATATATATATATATATATATATTAGATTTGCCTACTCAAGAATTTTGACCACGAGCCGCCACTGATATATATATATATATATATATATATATATATATATATATATATATATATATATATATATATATATATATATATATATATATATATATATATATATATATATATATATATATATATATATATATATATATATATATATATATATACAATTTGACGTCTCGAGAATGTGTTAGCACATCTGAGTACAGAAGTGATGAGTCAAGAGTAACTTTTAGGACTGCTAGGAAAATTTGCGGTCTGCAAATTAAGTTGGCACAACTGAATTACGGAATGATGTCATTGTTGCTAATATAATTTCAGGTTAGAATCCAGTGTGCCACGTAATTGTAAAAACACCTCAGACAATTTTTGTTATGTGTGTGGTGAGGCCACATTTTCTATCCAGAAACGTCGAATTACTCCAACCATAAAGACAGCATATTGCTACTATTTCGGTATCCAGTTAGGGGATCAGGACAAGCCCTGGGTACCTCATATTATCTGCAATTAATGTGCTGTGAAGCTAAGTGGATGGTTGAACAAAAAGGTACACTGAATGTCGTTTGCCATCCCAATGATTTGGAGAGAGCTTTCAAATCCCGTAAACGATTGCTATTTCTGCATGATACCTTCCCTTCAGCATGGCATGTCAAGAAAAAAGAGACGGACTATCGAATACCCAACATCCCATCAGCCATTCGACCAGTACCACATAGAGATGAAATGCCTATGCCACTTCTTCCAGCAGAGTACAGTCAACAGTCAGATGTAGACGATAACTGTGGAAGGGAGAAATCACCGCGTCCTTCATCATCACTGGATTTAATTTTATGCCTGAAACTGAACCATTGAGTGAGCACAAAGGTTTAGTCAGGCTGAACTAAATGATTTAATTCGAGATTTGGACCTATCTAAAGACAAATCAGAGATTCTGGCATCAAGGCTTCAACAAAGGAATCTTCTACTGCCTAATGTTAAAGTGTCTCTGTACAGGACTCGACAAAAAAGATTTGAGTCAGTACTTTAAAAAGGAAAATACTCTTGTTGCCTGCTGTAATGTGTCTGATTTGATCAGAGCTTTACATTTGGAGTACAATCCACAGGACTGGAGACTATTTATTGACTCGTCAAAGCTAGCTTTTAAAGCTGTACTTTTGCACAATGGCAATTCTCTTCCTTCAGTTCGTATAGACCACGCTGCCCACATGAAAGAAACATATGAAAATATGAAATCACTTCTGAAAGCCATTAAGTATACCGACCATCAGTGGCAGATCTCAGGACTTGAAGGTCACTGCAATACTGCTGGGCATGCAGTTGGGATGCACCAAGTACTGATGTTTCCTGTGTCAGTGGGACAGTCGGACTAGGTCTTCTTACTACAATATAATGGTCTGGCTCCCAAGGTAAAATCTCTTCCCTGGAGAGATAAATGTTCAGTATGATCCTCTGGTAGAAAAAAGAAAAACTCTTTTGTCTCCTTTACACATAAAACTTGGACTGATGAAGAACTTTGTAAAGGAGATGAACCAGGAGGGAGAAGCTTTTCAGTACCTCAGAGGACTGTTTCCACAGCTCGCAATGTTAAAGTTAAAGAAGGCATCTTCATTGGTCCGCAGATTCGTCATCTCCTTAATGATAAAAACTTCGAGCAAGTTCTCCAGAGTCATGAGAAAGCAGCATGGGAGGTATTTAAAGATGTTGTGCATGGCTTCCTAGGAAATCGCCGAGTTGACAACTATGTTGAGATTGTGAATAGTCTTCTAGAAACGTACCATCGATTAGTCTACAGGTCACTCAAAATGCATTTTCTACATTTTTATTTGGACTTCTTCCCTGATAACAGCGGTGCAGTGAGTGACGAACATGGAGAGCGATTCCACCAGGAAATTTCGAAAATGAACCAAGGTATCAGAGAAATGGAACGCTTCTATGCTTGCTGACTACGTTTGACTATAACAAGAAACACCCCAGACAAGGAGTACAAGCGACTAGCAAAGAGAAGACGTTTACAATATTAATCCCTTTTATTTGAGGTTATTGTATCTATAAAACCAAAGTTAGACCTACTAAACAAAATATAATGTCAATTTCATATTTCTCGACCCAAAATTAGGGTAGTTTAGTTATTTTGAAATATGAAAGAATTTAAAAGTGTATTTTTGGTATTTCTATTTGAGATTATTATATTTCAAAAACAAGAGCTAATAAGCAAAATCTAATGTCATATTCTTTTCCTTGACCCCAAATTGGGGTATTTCAGCTATTTTGAGAAAGGAAATTTTTTTCAAAGTATATTTTTGTTGACCAGTGTTATTATTTGAAGTTTTTACAATATTTTTTAAAATCTCATTATATTTCTCAAATATCTGGTTTAGATCAGGATAATTGGTATCTAACTTATGAATAATTTCTCACACCAACCCATTTGGTAATTTAGACAAAACTATGTGACTCGGAACCAATAGCCCTGCAGGTTCTTCCCGAAATTTAAATTTATAACTTTCCAGTTCATATACTAACCTGCGAATTTCATTTAAGACTTTAGTAGTGTTTTACAATGGGTCAAAGATAGGCTTTAGATCAATTATAGTTTTAATAATTTCATCTACTATAAATATTTCATCAAGAAATTCTTTATTAAGTACTTCTATTGCTCTTTTATAATTTTCAGCATTTATATAAAGCTTCTGTATCAAGGAGTACCCATATCCCTTTAGTTTGTTTTTCACGCAATGCAATTTAAGAGTCCTTTATGTTTTTCTGTAAATCAAAAGATTTTTGAATTTGCTAATGAAAGTTTTTTTAGGTAAACTTATCAGTTCCATTGCCTTAAAAAAAAAAAAAAAAAAAAAAAAAAAAAAAAAGCATACAATCTGGAGTCTTAAGAATAGATTTTCCTAAATGAGTTCAAGTACTTGAAACATTTTAAGAGGTGGTATCTGACGTCACCTCAGAACAACTGATTTCATTTAATTTGAATTTGATTGTAACATCGATTCTGAACTAGAGAAGATAGTTTATCACTATAAAAATCAGGGACAATGGAATCTACATCATTATCTTGGTAAATTTTTAAAATAGCATCACTTTTATTAAATTTTATTTCCTTTAACAACAACTCTATATCAGCTCTTATACTCTCTATATAGGCTGAATCCTTCTATACAGTATTACCAACACTATCTAACTGAAAAATATAACAATCTACTTGAGCCCTGAGAGATGGCCTGTTTTTAAATAATGACTTACTTTTTGTAAGCAACTTTATCTAAAAGTGTCTGTACATCTGAATTTGACATTTTGATTAGAATTAAGGCCAAATGACAAAAAAAAAAAATTAAAATCTTAAATTGAAATAATATATATCCTACACAGCTAAACCTTATAGGAAATTTGAAAAATAAAACTGGTCCTTTCTAGCAAATAAAATAGATACTATGAAAATTTTGATTGATCTATTTGATCTAAATGCAAATATAATTTTTGAAATAAAAAGCTGTCTTAATTAATCAACAAATTGAAATTTCTTTTAAAAAAATTGAAATTGGCTTATTTGGCTAAAATTGAAATTAAGAAAATTTGAAGATAGCCAGTTTAGCTAAAAAAAAAAATAATAAAAAATAAATAAATAAATAAAAAAATGAAAAATTTGAATTACTATAAATTTTTAAAATTTAAAGCCGAAATTTGGTTGAAATTTGAAAATTTGAAGATGTCTCATATTGTCATAAATTGAATGGTTTAGAAAATAGCAATTGGCCTATATGGCCTAAATAATGCTCGAAAATTTGAAAACTTAAAGTTTAGAGCTAGACCTATCAGGCCCAAATATATTCAATGATTTGAAAATTAGAAAAATTACTTGAAAATAGCAAATTTAGCGCTTAAATTAGTTTTCACCAAATCTTTGGCATGAGCCACTCATAGCAAATGACTCCATATGCATCTTTTGTCTGAGATTAGTCTTGATAGGCCTAAGTGGCTTTTAAGTGTCTCTATTTCCTTATGCTCTTAAGGACTATCCTTTCTTAAACTCTTTTGACTACAATACCTTAGATAAGCCAACTCACAAAATTTGGAAAACCATACTGCCTACGGCCTAGCATTCACACAAACAATTATAAGCAGTAGGCTGGGAAACTTTTAAGCACGAATATTGTTGGATTTATATAGCTTACCTAGACCTTCAGGATCTATTTAAAACCAAAAAACCATATATTTCAACGAACATTAGCTAACAATTACAATAAAGCCTATGCCGCGGCCTATGTTATGGTTAGGAAATACCCGGAATTGACCAAAGCGATAAATTGCAATAATTGTAACAATAATAGGCAAGATCAGAAATCAGGAACTTGCAACAAAACCGTTCAATAGTAAGTCTAAAAATTTAACCGGAGCATTGAAAAATTTGAATATAAATTCATTGCATTTCCTTCGAAAAATATATAAACTTGTGAGTAGCTGAATTTCTCAGTTTTTATTTAATTAAAGACCTGCTGAAAGAGAAGGGTCGCAATTAGTGTTACTATTAAATAAGAGGAGACTTACTTTGATTTTTTTGAAGAAATTTTGCCCTCTTGAAGTTCCTAAATATATAACTTTAATATAATTTAGAACTCTATAGAGGTATACACTTGAGTAGAAGTCAATTGAAAGAATAGTAAGAAAGAAATGAATAAAGAAAATATATAACCTCATACCTTAATTTGAAGATTTGTAATGAACATGAAAAAAACACTTATATTGTATAAAAAGTCTGAACGCAACGATAAATTTGATAAAGTTCTTACTTTTTGACCGGCACCTTGTTAAGGTGCCAAACTGAGAGTGCCATATCGACACAAAAAACAAACCCCTATGAAGGAAACCTCTCCAATATAAAGAAAAACTTAAGATATATAAAGTATATGCATTAGATAAAATAGTGAATGTATATAAATAGCTGTTATAGAGTATTTATATTGTTGAATTGAGGTTTCTGCACTGATTGACGGCTGAATAAGTTTAAGCACGTTTCCTCTCCATGGCAATTATTCGAAGAGTCTAGATAACGCTGATGGAAACATTTTACGTTTAGCGGTTAAATAGGCTAGCAAGTAAATGAAAGTTTTGATTTAGGGTAGAGTTTGCAAATATTTTGAATATAGTGGCTATTTGTTGCTAGGTGTATAAATAATGAAGTTATTAAAAATTGTTTATTGGGAACGATAAAAAAATTATAGGATTCCTCTGTGTAAATAAGCGTAGGCTATCTTTATTACTCGTGTTTTAATTTTCAGGTATTAAGACCTTGAACTATTCACAAAATTATCTCTAGTTTAATAAACAAGCTGTAGCGAATAATATGTAATGTGACTGAAAAGAGGGTAATTGGGCTATACAGGAATCTAGATTTGTTTTCGGTATTAGGATCTCTAAATGTAATGAGGGCTAAATCTCTTTAAATTCATTTGACCTAGGCCTGCTCTCTAACATTCCTATTTGAAAGAACATTTGTGTCTACCTAATTGAATTTTTTTTACAAAGAACAAGAAAGATATAGAAACCACAAGTATAGACCAACTGGGGCACTGGCTATTCAGGGAAAACCAGGGTTTTTACCTTCCAGGGTTAATTGGAAGTTGTATTTATTAATAGTTGATTAAATTGACCAAAATATAATAAAATTAGGTAATTGTAGCATTCACAGTAGTGGATTTTTTCATACTAGACCAGGTTGCTGAAATTAGCCTTATAACTACACTTTGCGAGTTTGACTCAAATTACGCGTAGAGATTTGAAAATAACAAAGCCTATGAGTTTCTAGTATGACAAGGTTGCTGAATCATTGGCATTATAATATATTTATATATAATGTAAAGGTGGAGATTGTTTCTGAGTTTCGATTGTTAAAAAATATCGAAAATCGAAAATATCGGAGAAGCCTATCGTAAACAAGAGAGTTGTTAGAGGTACGAGGTACTATTACTAGACATAGACACAATTATTATTACTTACTTTTCTAGCAGAACCTAATTCGACTTATCATAACCTGAACTACCGAAATTGCCGTAAAAAGAGGCCTAACCTACACAAGAATTTGCCGTAAAAGAGACCTAACGTACACAAGAATGTTTGCATGACATAGTAGCCTAGGGCTAATTAGGCAGGAAAATATCGAAACTCAGAAACAATCTCCACCTAAGCCTATATATAATAT
>SEYY01000101.1:157500-180000 GCA_009176605.1 Armadillidium nasatum | reverse complement strand
TCTAAAAATTTTAAGAACAATCAAGACACTGCTTACAGCTCTGACCTTGAAAAGTCTCATAAATTCTACTCTCAGTTTTGTTTTAGAAAGTTTTTGAAAATTAGCTGTTCAAGGAATTAGAAAGATTACATTGAAAAAATTAGTGTTTCAGTTGATTTCTATATATTTTGAAACCATGAAAATTTGAAGATAGATTATAACAATAAGTTTATTGAGTTATAATACAATAAAAGTAAGCTGGGTTTACTATGAGAATATTTATATGTTAAGTGTGTATCCTTATTTTAGGAAATAGAACTCATTTGAGTCCATAAAATTACCTTTGATAATATATCAAACGTTTATATTGAAATTTGAACTCTCTTGAATCAGTGCAATTAACTTAAAGAATTTATCATCTGCAAATCTTAGATTAGAATTCGTTTGAGTCATAGCAAGTGACTCAGATTATTTATCATCTGTTGATATTTAAATTTGAACTCATTTGAGTTAGTACAATTAACTTAGAGAATTTATTATATGCAAATACTAGATTAGAACTCAGTTGAGTCAGAGCAATTAATTTATCATCTGTAAATACTGGATTAGAACTCTGTTGAGTCATTTCGAGTAAATTAGATAACCACTTGTCTTCTGATACTGAGATTGAAACTTTTTGAGTATTTTGAAATGTTAAAGTAAATTGTATAAAGTTTACTAGAATTACAAACCTTTTAGTTACGAATACTATAGTGGGGATACTAGTATTTAAAAAATTGATCCGTATTCGAAGTAGATTGAATACAATAATGAAAGTTTTGATATAAACCTCAAACCCACTTCAAGGTATTTATTTGGAATTGTGAATAAAATCTTTAGTTTGAAATAGTCTACTGGGTATAACCTTGTGACCTATATATATATATATATATATATATATATATATATATATATATATATATATATATATATATATATATATATATATATATATATATATATAATATATATATATGGGTCATTCCAAGTCACTTCAACACGACAAAAAAACCCTGACCCCTTTCGATTTGTATAAAAAGTGGCACACTAACAGATCTTGTTGAGAAAATATGAATGGCGTTTATTGCAGGTCTCTAGCTCATACGGTTCAGAAGATATGACCTTTGAAACTTTGGTCAAAAATGTCAATTTTCAGAGAGTAGTCCGAGGTCAAAATAAAATATCTCGGCTTCTATGGCACTTAGAAGCATCGTATAAAGACCATTTAAAAGATCTTGAATAGCGGTACAACATTTATTTAGATGACTTTGACCTCGGAGGTCAAATAAAAAATTTGACCTATTGTGACCTTGAACTTGACCTTGAAAAAAAACCTCCTCTTCGATTTTTTTCAAACTTTGCTGAATTATTGTTATATATGTATATTTTAATTTTTTTAATGAATTATTTTTGGTTTTGGCTTGGTTTAGAAAATATAAGCAATTTAATAAGTACAAATATCACATTTTTCACTTTTTTGCGATTTTTATCTCATTCAATGTATAGTTCCAACATTTCCATTTCTCTTTCTCATATATATATATATATATATATATATATATATATATATATATATATATATATATATATATATATATATATATATATATATATATATATATATATTGTAAGGGGCTGGCTGCTGCCGAGTATATTTTTCTCGTTTCAGATTGCATGGGGAATATATATATATATATATATATATATATATATATATATATATATATTATATATATATATATATATATATATATATATATATATATATATGATCTTACACTTACAATGTTCATATAAAATTATCTATAGTTCACAGTACACAAATAGCCTCTTTATATACACAAAATAAAGAAAAAAAAAAAGAGTAATGGCTTTAAAACAACCAAAGATTTGAAAGTGGAAAGCGTTTTACTGTGAAATTTATCACACTACTGACATATTTTCTTTTCCCAAAGTGAATATTAAATATTAAAATTTTATAAAAAAAAAAAAAAATATATGATAATCTCATAAACCATTAAGGTCTCTTGTCTATATTTTCTACCTGATAGGTATAGAGATTATAACTCCAGATTAGCACTAGGCAATAAGGCCCTAGACCGGCACCTGTGAGAATTATAAATAATTACCCCAGTGCCTCACCTTAGTTTAAATGATCTAAAAATATATAATGAATTAATAATAATAATAAACAACAAAAAGAATATAACCTACTCTTGAAAGAGGTAATATGCCTTCTTGAGAATAACAACCTGTTTGAATAAGAATAACCTGTTTTTAATTATTGCCCGAAATGGGAACAATAGCTCATAAGACTTTTCATTAGCACAAGTGCACTCAATAAATAATAATAATAATAAAAATAAATTTAACATAGAAGAATAACATTAACGTATCTAAACAAATAAACACGTTAACATCAATCTCCCTTCACGCTCTCCAGTCTAGGACATGGCACATGCACATTAATATTGTGGATCCCAAGCACAGTCAAAATCAAACAGCATAACAGCAAAGCAACAAGCAGGTAAGACTATATTCCTCAGAGAATACCCCATGCAATCTGAAACGAGAAAAATATATTCGGCAGCAGCCAGCCCCTTACAATATATATATATATATATATATATATATATATATATATATATATATATATATATATATATATATATGAGAGAGAGAAATGGAAATGTTGGAACTATACATTGAATGAGATAAAAATCGCAAAAAAGTGAAAAATGTGATATTTGTACTTATTAAATTGCTTATATTTTCTAAACCAAGCCAAAACCAAAAATAATTCATTAAAAAAATTAAAATATACATATATAACAATAATTCAGCAAAGTTTGAAAAAAATCGAAGAGGAGGTTTTTTTTTCAAGGTCAAGGTCAAGGTCACAATAGGTCAAATTTTTTATTTGACCTCCGAGGTCAAAATCATCTAAATAAATGTTGTACCGCTATTCAAGATCTTTTAAATGGTCTTTACACGATGCTTCTAAGTGCCATAGAAGCCGAGATATTGTATTTTGACCTCGGACTACTCTCTGAAAATTGACATTTTTGACCAAAGTTTCAAAGGTCATATCTTCTGAACCGTATGAGCTAGAGACCTGCAATAAACGCCATTCATATTTTCTCAACAAGATCTGTTAGTGTGCCATTTTTCATAAAAATCGAAAGGGGTCACGGAAAAAATTGCCAAATTTTGGTTGAAGTGACTTGGAATGACCCATATATATATATATATATATATATTATTTCCAACATGACACCAAGGAGGGGCATAATTAAAGTAATGAAACTTAGATCAAATTTAAAGTATTGTAAGAGAAAATTACTTACATTAGAAGCACCAGCAGTTTTAAGTCCAGCCTTCCAGGCAGGCTCTGATGCTTTCAAGGTGTCTCCTCACAACCTAGATAGAGTCCAGAGACGAACCTTGGAATGATGTGAAATAGAGGTGGTCCTTTTAGGTCCTTATCATCAAAGAACGCAAGCTCCGCTGCTAGGTGCAAAATATTATACCAATTAATAGAAATCCCCACAAAGTTGGGGAAAAACACAGAACGTTGTACTCACCAAAATCCTTGATACCCGATGCAATGCCCCAAAATGAAGCCAACTCAGAACTTAGATTATGCAATGAAAATTATAGAAAATTATATATTAAATAAGACAAACATTCAAAAATAATTATTTATTTACAACAGAATCTTTTAAATAGTTAACCCTACAACTAAATTAAATATAGAGGCCTCAACTACCTAACCTATTACTTATTCAATTATTGTTTAAATATAGCTATTCCCTAACCAATTTAAATATAACTAAAATATATATATATAAGCATAATCTTAAGAATAAATATCAAGCTAATAAGAATTAAAAAAAACTTCAAATAATATCAAATTAATAATGAAGGTATTGAAAAATCAATTAAATATGGAAAAGTGATAATGGTCAAATTAAATACTAGTTAATATATAATGTCTTCAAGACAATTTTAAATTAATCAACAATGGATAACATACATTAACAAAAAATTGTAAATTTAATTCTCTAGTCTGTACTTTCACATTAGGTTATCACGTTAAACAGAATTATCAAAACTCTTTGACAGTAATTGGATTCTTACCAGAGTTTAACTGGTCTTATAAATTTAGACACTACAGTTTCCTCAAAGGATAACTTGAATTGTTTATTTTAGAACCTCCAAGGCAAAATTTAAATCAAACCCACTAACTTTGGCTTTCAAGAGTGAAATGTGTGGTGGTCAACTAGGAACGGATTGGATCCTTGACTCTTGCTAGAATTTGGTCTTGTATTCCCAAACTGCGTCCTTTAAAATAAAGCACACAAGAACATTACTTTTTCCTCTTAATTTATTTCCTAAAATTTTTTAAACATTCTTTTTTATTCTTAGTAAGTTATAAACTTTAATTTATTAGAAGTTACTTATGTTACAAATTTCATATATTTAATGTAATTTATCCTAATGAACTTATACTTTACATTCAATGCAATTCCTTTTAATGAGCTTGTTTCTTCATTTTATTTACTTATTGTTTAAATTTTGTTTTAATAATGTTCTCCCTAAAATTTGTTATACCACAACAAAACTTATTCATTTTTCTACTTACCCATAAATATGGGAGACCAATTTTCAGTTTCCTTTATACTATCCTTTGGATAATCAGATGATGTTGATTTTTTTTCTGTATATTGGTTCTTTCTTTTTTCACTCTTATTTTAATCTTTTACTGGCTTCTTTTTAACTTCGTGACTGTGTATAATTTATCTCTGTTTTTCAATTCAGATTTTACGATTTTATTTATACCTGTTATTTCATTTTTTTATAATGGGAAAAAAATATAATGAAACTTCTTTTCAGTATGTTAATACAAATCACATAAAATAGAATTTAAATCAATATTTGGCACATTCAAAGCCATATATATATATATATATATATATATATATATATATATATATATATATATATATATATATATATATAATATATATATATATATAATATATACACTAGTGCTGTTTAAATAATTTATGTCAACACAAATTTAATATTAATTTACTTTAGCCAAGGGAAAAAAAAAATTTCAAGTAATTTATAGAAATATTTTAAAAAATATATATAATTTTATATAAAAAAAATTTAGATAATTAAGATAATACAAAATATTTTACAAAAAGTAGTGTGTAAAATTTTGTTTAAGCTCTGAAATAACTTAAAATTTCTTAAAATTTACCTTGCGCTAGTGCAGCATCCTGGTAGTACTTTTTTGAAAAAAGAGACAAAGTCAATCAGAATATTGTAAAATTGCCAGTTGTAAGTATTTTTTTAATTAAAATTTTAATAACTCATTTTCTTCATTTAATTTACCCAATTCATTTCAGATCATTTTGTCATTGTAGTTTTAATATATTGAAAAAAAATAAAAATGCTTATTTGAACCCCGATTTTTACTATTTTTGTTTTAAAGCATTAAGAGTAGGCCTACAATAGCCTATTGAACAGATTTATTAAACCAAATTATAAATAAGTTAACTAAACTAGTATGCAAAACTGAATCACCAATATCCTGAAGAATTTTAAAAAAATACTCAAAAATATATAAAAACAGAGGTGGTTAGAAGCCACAAGGACCTATTTGGACTGTCCCAGTAAAAATGTGCAAAAGTTTCCTTTTGCTTTAAATGACTTCTCATATCCAACTTTCCCCATGCAAACAGTTATTCCAACAACACTATTACCTGTAAAGCATGCAGTTTATTAGCCCAATCTATAATGGTCTGAGCTAATAAGCAAAATCCCTAATACTACAAAGGATTATCATTGCCTTTAAAACTAGTCACTCATACTATATCTTGATCATCCCCATATTAATCCAACCCTTTTTTAAAAGTTAAAGGAGGGTTACTATTAATAATACAGGAACATGACCATTAAAAGCAGTTGAGTCAATCAATCAATTTTAATCATAGGAGTATAAGAAAAATAGAAGTTACAAGGGCTTTCAAGATTATCTTATTCAAGAGCATATATATATATATATATATATATATATATATATATATATATATATATATATATATATATATATATATATATATATATATATATATATATATATATATATATATATATATATATATGCAAAAAGAGATTTGCATTAGTCAGGATTGGGCGGGTTTCTCCTTTATTTTTTATTTCTGCCTCCTCCTTGAAAAGGGCTTGTCTCATGAGCAGTGGTAATCTGTAAAAAAAATAAATAAAATAAATAAAAAATATTTGAGGGAGAATTCTGTAGAAAACGGTAAATTGCAACAAAAATTTACAAAACCCTGTCATTGAATTGCTGTCTTTTGATGTCTGATTCTCCATATCACCACCACTTGATGTTTTCTCCTTGTTTCAAGTTCAGGATTTGATTGTTAAACATGATTTTCAGAAATCTTTTATTCTGTATGCTGTAGATCTAATAAATAATCATGATAAAATAGAAATACTCTTTTCTGCCAACTCTTCCTAATTCTTCTTAATTATTTCATTATTGCAAAACTTGCACTATACTTTGCTAGTGCTTTTCCACATTTGAAACTTCAGTCCATTCATGCCCTGATTTTGTTGTGGATTGCAGAGTATTATGATATAAGGAATAGCTTAGTTTATCATACTTTAAATTATAGTATATATAGTAACAAAAAAACTATATGTAATTGCAATTAAACTGTAAAAAAAAAAATTTTTTTTTGAAAAAGCCCACTAGGCCTGGGTTTTTTAGGTTTTAGATGAAAAACTGATAAACCCCGTTTTTTTTTTTTATTTTTTTTTTTTTTGCCAACCATGGTTGTGATGACAATGTGCACATTTTCATGTTATGAGAACCCTAGCAAATACAGCAGTAATGCGAACCATGAAAAATATTTTCTTTGGATTTCTTCTTGCCTTTTATCTCTTTACTTTCCAAAAATACCTCATATTTCAAAGTTTTATTCATTACAATTTATTATGACAATTTTGAGGTTTTAGATTGAATTTATATTATTATTGAAGTGTCAAGTGTCCATTGGTATGAAAAATTGTTAAATTATTTATATGGGCTGTACTATTTAAATTATATACAGTATTAAGATAAATTTTTAAATATTTACATTTATTTCTCTTACAGTATATATATATTTGGCAAAATTGCCAGCCACATATGATGATGTAATTTTGTAAGACATTAGTTAATATTGTTTGGATTATCTTTGACATTTACTTTTAAATCTAATTGTAAAATCTCCAACTTTTTTTTTTTCAGATGTCTTTAGGAAAAATAATATTAAGATCAACCACAAGAATCTCTCTTAATGACAGGTAAATTTTTAACCTATTTTTTATTTTTTAAAGTTTTTAAATACAGAAATGTTTGTCAGCCAATTAGAAAAGCTTCTAAAGAATTGAATCTTAGACTAGGCAATCATTTTTGTATCATTTAGAACTGCAGAGAAATGTTTTCAATAAGCATGTAATTAAAGCGAATATATTCTTGAAATAAACTTTCATCCCTAATTTTGAGAAGAAAGAGGTAGAATTTCTGTTTTTTTTTTTTTTTTTACAAAATAAAGTGAATAATAATTTTAGAGTAAAAGAAGTAACTATCATGACCTTGGCCTCTGTATTCTGGATTCTGTATATTTTCATACATTAGTGTTATAAATTTCAGCCATGTTCTTTTTCCACTGACATTTATAATTTTTATTCTAATGTTTTACTTCTGTTTCAGATTCACTGAATTAAGAAATGAAAATCCCTCACCAAATGTCCAATTTGATTCAGCAACATTAAACAGACAAATGATTCAAGCATCACGCAAGAATCAAAGACTTGCAGCACAGATGGAAAGGAGGCCTGCAGTAATAGCTGCCTTAAAGACTAAAAAGGTACTTAAAATTAGTGATGGAGCGATACCAAAGTTTTAACTGATATTAATTTTAAACCACCTGATACGACACCTTTAGAATTTCTCAATACCGAGTACCAATACCAATTTTTTTTTACTGAATTCATGAAGTTTGAAACAAGATTGAAAAATAGTTCATAACCATAAAATTTATGTTTTCTGATATCTGAAATATCTAGTTATTGTAAAATCACATTGCTACAAAAAGCCATTGAAATATGAAACTTTAGGGGTGTGTTCCATGAAATCATGAAATTAAGCATGACATAATGTATTGACATATTGAATTGGTATCCCTCTTAATGTGAGAGCAAAAACACTACAAAAAAGGTGGATGAGGTCATTTATAAAGCTAGATGAACTATGATCAAGAAGAAAAATCCCATTACTTTACAATATTCTTAGCTTTGAAGCAGTAGTAGCCTACTGTAGCATTTGTGTAGTATGAAAACTCAAAGATATCTTATTTATGTTGAAATCAAGATTGTTTATATTGACCACAAGTTAGATGATAGAATGGTCAAGAAGTTACAAAGTTTAACAATGAACAAGATTGTTAATCTCTGAAAAAAGCATACCTCTAATAGGAGAAGAATTTGGAGGAAAACAAACATTTGTTAAAGGTTGAATTAGAAGAAAAGAATAGACTGCTTTTGTAGCAGAAGTATTAGCTCCAAGTTTCAATGTACATAAGAGAAGTAAAAGATGATTTACAGAAGTTGGAAATTATATTTTTATTTGGAGAACATTGTTTTGTCAGTAAAAGAACAAAGGAATTGTCACACTTTCATTTACTAAAATTATGTTTAGTTCGTTAAAAAGTATCCATAATATACTGGTAGCAATTCTGTCCTGAATTATCTCGAATGAGAGTTTTCTACATTCTGAATTTGCTTGCCTCGAGAACAAGTAAATTTGAGCCACAGTTTTTGAAGAGAAGATTGTTAATGATGTAATAAGCTAACTATTATATAACCACGGTAAAATCAGAGACAGAATAGTCATTCCAGAGATAGTTAAAGTGGAAGTAAGGCAAAGTCTTCCAAATAGCCTTTGGAGAAGGCTTTAAAATTAATAGATTTAGAAACAGGGCCTTATAGTGTAAATTTATTGCAAGATGGACTAGTGGTTAGAGTTTTTAAGTGTTCACGAATGCGTGGATGTTCCGTAATGAGTGTAGGTTCCCTAATCAATTGTTCTGGAGCATTAAAAATATAGTTCTAATGATTTGGCATTCTGCCTGCCTCAATCGGCATAAGAATAGTCCAACCACTTAGCATTCGAATGAGGTGTAATAGTTTGTTTAGAAGTTGTAAGATTATAAACAATATAGAAAATCTTTTTCTTTGGGGAACAACAACAAAAAATTGTAAGACTAATAGGAAAAAGAAGGATTTTGAGCTAAAGAACTCAGAGGTAGGAGATTAAAAATTATGGTATGTGTTAATGTTCTCTCAAGCATATTTCTGAAATTATGGAATCAATTTAGTTGAATGCATTAAGAATGTTGAAGAATGAATCCTTAGATAAATCTCTTAGACAAAAGCAGAATATGTCGAGAGTAACTGAGGTGGTATTCCACAGAATTGAAATTAGTAAGTGTGCAATAAACAAAGCTTATAAAAACATGTATCTTAAAGAGATGATTTCTGATTTCTCTAAATTTTTTTGTGACAGTATTCCTCATGTAGCTCTTGAAACTTGTTCCTTTTTTTTATTTTTTATTTTTTTCTTCTTCTTCTTCTTTATAGCTGGTACCCTGATGTAGTAAGCTTTCATCTTTGCATATCACCTTTGAAATGTGTATATATTGAAGTTATACGAAGCAAAGGGATTTTTGTGAACAGTATTATCCTGTTGTCTTAGCTTCTGATCTTCTCAAAAATTTTCAAATTGATCCTAAACAGCAAGATTTGGAGACCTATTTAAAAATTTCCTTGTCTCGGGTTGTCACTGGAGTTTATTAGGACGTCTTGATTGATGATACTTCCCTTTTTTCTGTTCTTCAACATTTTCGTAAATCTCTTGTTTTTTTCACTGACATATCAAAACGTTTTCATAGAAAAATCATTCCAGAAGACTAGATAATTTTGATTTCTATACTTTCCGCTTTCAATACCTTTATTTATTTTTTTTTTTTTTTGATATTCATTCTGATTGTCTTATAGCATTTGTTGTTTATAGACACCTTATTTCTAGTAAATTGTGTTTATCAAGGTTTTCGTTGATCAAAGGATGCCGCCTTTTCCCCACACTTCCTGTCGGTTATGACCATCCGAGGGGAAAAGGGATTAACCATTTGACCGCTCACAGACCTTTTCTTTGTTAGTGTGGCGAAAATTTTTTTTATTAAATAAATAATAAATAAAAAAGAATAATAATAAAAATAAATAATATTTAAAAATAAGTAAATTAGGAAAAAAAATTGTAATATATATATATATATATATATATATATATATATATATATATATATATATATATATATATATATATATATATATATATATATATATATATATATATATATATATATATATATATATATATATATATATATACGCACGCGCGCATACACACACCTAGCGGTTCCACTACCACCCCTTCCCTGTTACCCTATTTTTCGGAGGGGAAAAGTAATTAACAAGTCAGATTCGTAGTTGGAGTCAGGAAAAAGTAAAAGAAAATAAATAAAAAACAACAATTAAAACAACCAATCTTGTATATGTTCATAAAATGAACATATCCTAGAAATAAAAACATAATCCCATCCAATTCTCTTTTTTTTGTAATCCCAGATAGAAAAATGGTGAAAAATTAAGTAAATAATTAACTGAGTTTGAAGAGACAAAGAAAAGCTACCCTTAGTAATGCCCCTTTTTGGCATTTGATTCAAGTTTCTTCTTTCTCTCCCTCTCAGTAATTGCCATCTCAATGAAATAACAAAAATAAAAAGCGAAAATATTAGCCTTAAAACTAAAATCACCACAATACTACTTATTAGATTATTTATTTCATTATTATTTTACTTAATTAAACTATACTTTACATATAGGTGCCTACTACTAAATTCACATTTCCCATTGTGATTTAAAAATATATTACTTTAATTTTTACTTATTTATTTGAATTGATTGGTACTCAGACTCAGTCCGGCATAATTTTTATACATAGAGTGGGTACACCACTATATATATATATATATATATATATATATATATATATATATATATATATATATATATATATATATATATTATATATATATATATATATATATATATATATATATATATATATATATATATATATATATATATATATATATGATGATAATATAAAAAATTATGTGAGTTTAGTGTTCGTCCACTCTTATCATCATACTTTAATTACAGAATATCACAAATCGTCTAAATGGCCACCAACAGCAGATATCAGTTAAGCAAAGATTAGCCTTGCCTGCTAGGTTAAGAATTCCAGAATCGATCCGAGGCTCCACAAGGGGGATAAGAAGAGGGTTTTCAAGTAGGATAAGAGGAGGAGGAGTGAGCCCAAGTAAGAAATTCAAACTTATGTTTCTTTTTGTATTTTAAGTATGGTAGGTATTTAGAAGACCTTTTTGATTTTGTATTTAAAATGTTTTAAATATTTATTCATGAAATAATACTTTCAAAAAAATTCATTACTTAAACTTGTATGTTATGGGGTGATTTTTAAATCTATTTGCATCCATTTTCTTTTAGCTGATTTTTATTTTAGTTTACTGTTTTTTGTTCATCATTACCAATTGATGCAGAAAGAAACTTTATGGTTTCGTGTATAGTGATTTTTTCTTTTCTTTACTGTTGGCCTGTCCATAAGTTTTTCTATGTTGATTTTATTCTTTTTGATTTGAGAGTATTTTTGTGAAGTATTTTTTATTTCTCATTATTTCATTTCAAGTTATTTATATATCTGTATATACAATACTCTTTACCAGTTTCATTTTTCATGAAGTTATATGCAATATTTCTCATTTTTATGGAGGATTTATCTTTTAAGAAGGCTTTTTTTTTTTTTTTTTTTACTGAAATAATAAAAACATTTAATAATTTCTTTTAGTAGAAAGCAGATTAATACATTTACGAAGCTGTCACTTAAAATGCTTTAGAAATGTTTGAATTTCCATCTTCCCTAGTCCAAAAAATTATCCATTTTGGTCCTACAATTAGTTCTTGAATGAAAATATGTTGTTGTTGTTATTTTTATTATTATTATACAATTTATATTGTATTACAAAATCAGAATTAGAACAATTTTACTGTTAAATAAGGTTACAGTAACTTATTTAAAAGTCTATATATGAAGCTCTGAACGGAATCGTCTCACATCTACCATATCTTTGTAGAATATTATTTGAATTGATGAATATTATTAAAGAGCAAGAACTGTTTTCAAAAATATTACATAACAAACAACTAAAAATAAATGTTTACACATCTATAATATATTATCTGTTAACTGTTTATCTAAGGTACAATATTTACTTTATATTAGTTTATTGCTTTTAACAATAAATAACTAAAACTTAATTATTGAATTAATGTAAAGTCCTGAGGACTAGAGAATTCCGATATTTCTCTCCAGACCTATAAAAAAAAAACTGAAATATATTTATTATCAATGTAATACCTAACAAAATTCTAATTACATACCATAAGCTAATTTACGCCTATGCTACCCATTAATAATTTCATGCTTACACACATTACCTTATAATTAGTTTCTTTCCTTTTTCTCTTCTTTTTTTCCATTTTCTCACTGTGAATAACACACTTCTATTATACCACTATGTCAATTATTATTATTATGCCCCTCTCAAAAGGAGTTTTCAAACTGAATGGCAAAGCTGTTGAAGGGTAATACGTACAGGGTACTAAATTCCGTTCGGTGAAATCTCTCGTGTCGAGTTGGTCACTCCCCTTTCGCCTTAGCCACCAACGGGAGTTGTTACTGACATGACTCAGAATTGCACACAGTCATGCCACTCGCGGTTCCCTGTGTCTAGGGATAACCCTCCTTGCAATCTGCCGCGTTTACACGTTCCTCACAATCTACCATATCTTTGTAGAATACTCTCCCTTTCTGACACTACGTTGCAGGTACTTCCCTACATTGTACTCCGTTCCCCAAGGGAATCGGTTCTCATTCGCTCTAGCTGAATCTCAGCACATTCTTTTTGCCTTCTTACAGGATATAAACTTGCTCTAAAAGTTGTAACTCACCATTATTGAGCTCTTCTTTCCGTTCAGTCTAGGTGAAACCCTAGTGTTGAAATTTCTCATTAGCATTGCCGCATTTTCATGAGTAGTTCCTGCACCTATAAAGGAACTCAAAAAAAAAAAAAATATATATATATAAATTATTATTATTATTTGGTAAGCTGTGTCAGCTTCTGTTGACTTAAACAAATATAATTATTATTATTATTTTACTATATTAAGAAACTAGGGATCAAAGAAAATCGTTTGAATCTCTAAGACGAAAATTCCTTCAACCTTTGAGACACTAGCATTGCTTTTTGTATTATCTATTGTCAAAAAAAAATCCATTGTTGTATATAGGGTATTATTTATTAATTTGTGCTTCACTTTTAATTAGTTTATTTTTTATTTATTTTTTTTGTTAAACAAATTTAATTTATTTACATTTTCAGATTCAAAATCATTGTTTTGACCCCATGTTTATCGTTTGGATTTTTTTTCATATAATTAAAAAAAAAAAATTTTTTTTTCTCCCCCCCAGTTCGAGGGAAATTTCAAGGAAGAATAGGGACAGAAAGTCGAGTTAATGTGTCATTCAGAGGTGGCCGAGGTGGAAGATTCATTGGAGGTGGTAGAGGAGCTTTAGGAGGGAGAGTTGGACAGGCAGTCAGAGGTGGTCAGATAAGCAGAGGAGGAAGAGGGCGTGGTTTTTCAAGAGGAAGAAGTTCTAGAGGATTTAGGTGAGGTAAAGTAACTATTTCATAGTTTTAATGTTATTGATAATAAATCAAAATAATTATTTATTCATTGTGTGTTCAATAATTAATTAATTTAAAAAAAGACTTTTGCACATAATTATTCTCAAATACTTATATGAAAGATATGATCGATTAGTAAATGATGATCATTTTAATGTTGAAGATAATCAATCTTGTTTATTCTTATTTATTAATATCACTATATTATTTGGTTTGATAAACAATACTTAAGAATAACAACGGATGTTCTGTTGTAATTTTATTTGGCGGAAAATGATCTTTATTTCTTTTACTATTGACAGTATTGTATATATAGATGTTATGATGATGAATGTTACCTTAAAATCTTATAACATTATTTTTCAAGTTTGGGTCATTTTGATGAGCTTCAATTTTCATATTAAATAAATTGGTGAAAGTGTTACCAAACTATAATTAATCTTTGTATGGATATTTTTCACTAGAGACTTAGCATATATTTACCAAAAGTAAGTGAACTGACCTCTTTGGTTCTTGTGTTGTTATATTTATGAAAATTCTGGTCCTTGTCAAAAATGTTCAACAACCTTTGTAAATCTGCACTTACTCCTATTATTCATTGATTGATCTGCAGCAGCTAACATTCCTCTGCTGAAAAGGTTAATTTCTCTTGGTGTTTTTTTTCGTTACCGTGGACGATTCTGGCATCCCTCCTCTTCTCAGGTTCCCCATTTCTTGACCAATGATTTCACTTAATCCTGTTCATGAGATTCTAACATCTCTAAATGTTAAGAAAAATACCGGCCTAAATGCCGTTTCACCCTGTGATTTGAAAGTGTACATAATGTGCTTCTGATTTGGTGCCAGTCCTCGTTCAACTCTACTCATCATATCTTAATAATACTTTTCTTAATAAGTACCATTAAGCTACGTTTGACAAATCAGTCCTGAAGAAAAGTAGCGACTCTGAACATTCTAAATATCGTCCAGTAGTTCTCACCTGAACCTTTGGGTTTCCTTTCAAATCATGCCATATTAACACTTTATCGTGTGCATTAATGAACATCGTTACCGAAAAATTGTTTAAGCGATGCTGATAACCGAAATTTCTTTAACTGTACTGAAGCATCATTGCTTTGTTACTTTCTTAAGCAGTATCTAGATACTTTTAAATTTTTTAACTTGTTATATACTAACTCTTCGTAATGAGATGACTATAATAGAGATTAGTACAGCTCCGTTACAGAGTTGGATTTCCATTTAATTATTATTTGTGGAATGAACTTAATGTTATTATGTTATTGCAGTTATGCAATTTGTTTTCTCAAAGGTGACATTAGAATTTATTTAGATTCTTTCTCTTTGTTTCCGAGGCACTTCCTTCGCAGGTAGAGCCATCTATGCTTTTACGCTTTGCAACTATCGAAACACTACTGTTTAATGGTTTTTGACTCTAGCAATCATTCAGCCAATTATATATAGAGAAGAAACACTACGAGTTTGAACATGTTGCTGCAGCTCGCGTCACCATTGTAATATGTGCATCATATTTTAACTATACGGATTATTTGGTATTGAATATGGTATCCAGATATCCTATACATACAATGACTGTTTATGCAATATCAACAATAGATACAAATTTATCGATATATGCACATCATTGTATATATATATATATATATATATATATATATATATATATATATATATATATATATATATATATATATATATATATATATATATATATATATATATATATATATATATATATTATTTTTATATTTTTTAAGTTATCACCATCACTCACGGGCTGAGCCCTATTTGAGGAGTGCGGTTCTTAGCCAGGGAAATTGAGTTATATGTTATTTCTGACCAAGATTGCACAGATTATTTGAGTTTTGGATAGGGAAACCCTGCTCCGGTACAGACTAATCAAGTTTATTTTTTCCACCGGTGGGCGTGGTTTCAAATCCTTGATAGGCGACCTTCTCTGTAGGAGCAATTTAGAGAGAATGTGATATTGTATATGTTGAAATAGCGTGGAATGTTGTAAGCGTTGGCTATGTTTTTAAGCGATATTTGAGTATTGACATTAGCGTAATAATACACCTTGCCGTAAACTGTAATTAATTAATTAACTACAGAAAATCTACAAACGACAATTTTTTTATGTCCGTTCTGGTAACTGGATCGGAGGTTCGAGCCTCGATTTGCATACTTTGCAGTACACATGCGAGAACGAGGGACAAACCTCGTTCCTCTAAGCCAGAGAAATACCGACTTTACCCACTGAGCTACCGTGAACTCCAATATATATATATATATATATATATATATATATATATATATATATATATATATATATATATATATATATATATATATATATTATATATAATATATATATATATATATATATCTTTATATATATATATATATATATATTATATTATATATATATATATATATAATATATTAATATATATATATATATATATATATATATATAATATAATATATATATATATATATATATATATTATATATGATATATATATATATAATATATATATTATATATATATATATATATATATATATAGTATAATATATTATATATATATATATATTATATAATGAAAATTGACATCAATATGTGTAAGGTTAATTTTTTTTTATCATTAAGCCCAATAAATCATTTTATAAGATTACTAAGTGATCTAAATACAATTCCTTTATTTAAATTAAATTTTAATTAATAGACGTTATTTTTTATGTTTCAGAATTGAATTTTTTTGGATAAAAAAAATTTTTTTTAGTTTTTATTATTAAGCTTTCAGTGCCAGTCGGAAATATGTTGAGAAGTTTTAAGTATCAACGTACGAGTTTTTCTTTTTTGTTTTGTTTGTCATGAGGGTCACGTTTTGTAAACCAGTTTTGGAATTAATACTTACCTGTAAATAAATATGTATGTAATTTACATAGCAATGTATCTATGGGCTTTGATTACATTAATTAAAAGAGAACGACTATAATAATAATAATAATAATAATAAATGTAACATGTTATTGAACTTTAAATAATAATTGGATTTTCCTAATGTACGAATAAACTTTTTAGAAAGTTTAATTGTTTATAAATCATTAAAACATTTGTAGAAATTGGGCAAAATGTTGCAGTATTAATTTAGAGAAGTGAAATTTTAAGGTGGTTTAATTTTGTAATATTTATTATTTTAATCATTAAAGGTATGGATTTCAGGAAGAAAGTACTCCCTTTACAAGCGAATCCTCTCGTCATTTGGTAACTTTGTGAAAGTCAGATTTGTTTTTTCTTTCTTTCTTTAGAATCAAAGACAAGTAATTTAAACTATGTAAAGGAAATTTTAAAAGATTGTTTAATTTTAGAAGAAAAGTGAAATAAGAAGTAATGGATAAATTTAGAATAGAGTAGAACTTTGTGTAGGGAAATGCAAAACTAATAGCAAGTGCTTAACTATAATTAGTATTTTCTTTAAGAAACTTATAGGGCAACAAAGAAATTATTCTGAAAAGCAATACAGAAACATTAAATGATAAAGAATTAGGATGCTATGTAAATGAAATACTAATGTTTATTATCACTGAAATAAATTTTAACGAAAACTAAACTAAAGAAAAAGAAATAGAGATAATAGATGGGGAAAAGGAGTTAGTTTGTTAAATAGGTTCTAGAAAATTATTAGGAAGGATGCAGAGGGTCTTTGACATAAGGAAAATAAGAGCCAAATGGAGAAAGATGATTTTTAAGCAGAATAAGATTTGATCATTTGTAGAATTTAGAGGTTACAAGTATTTTGTTTACATAAATGGAGTTTAAACAATAATTTTTAATCGTGTTACTTCTGAAGAATTCGAGCTTCCATTACATGTATTTGTTAAAAAATAATTATGAAAGTAATTGCAATTATTAAATTTCTATTTTAAAATTTTTAGTGATTTGAGAGGAAATATTGTTTACTAGAATTGGTGACTAGACCTAAAAAAATTTTTGTTTTACCTCATTTGCTTTAAAAAAAAAAAAAAAAAAAGGTAAATTTATATTTTTTTTTTTTTTTAAAAAAATTATATTATATTATATTATTAATATATATATTATATATATATATATATATATTATATAAATATATTAAATATATATATATTATATATATATATAAATAATATATATTATATATATTATATATATTATATATATATTATATATATATATATTATATATATATATATATATATATTAATAATAATATATAATAATAATAATAATAATAAAGGTTAGAGCCAATACTAAAGGTTTCCACATACTCATTTTTTAATGCACAGTGAACGTTCAAACCTTATCTCGGGCCGTTTTTATCAGAAACTAAATTTTACAAATTTTTGTTTTAAAATACAATAAAAATATAAATTCTTTAGACTATACATAAAATATTTTTAAAAATAATAGTTAAAATAATAGAGTAATAATAGTGATATTAGAATGACATAAAAAATAGGACAAATCGAAATTTAGCATTATCAAAAAATAATAAATAGTCGACTACTTTGGGAAAAAGGACTACATCATTGAATGAAAAGAACAGTAGAAGAAGCTTGATCATTTAAGGATGGGCAATAAGTTTTTGTTTATAAACTCTTAATATCCTATGATCAAGAAGGGAAGACGAATGTCAAAGATTAGAAAAATTGGAAGAGAATGGTGGGTATCTCCATGGTCTCTTAAAGTGGAGTGTTCAGGAGAGGAAAGAGAGAGGTCATTTCTACAGGAAACTTCTTTATGTTTATCAATCCTCACTTTTAATTGTAGATCAGTTTGTCCTATATACGCCGCATTACAGCTGACACACTTAAGAAAATTAATGAGGATCTAAGGAAAATTTGGGAGAGATTCCTTTGTCTGAAGAAAGGATGAATAGTGAGGGAGTTATGAGAATAAACTGGTATTGTGGGAATGTAGCTTCAAGTACAGTAAGAATATTTCTATTGAATTGAGATATAAGTGATCTTATATACGGAAGTTTTTGATATTTTTTTTGTATAAGTACAGTAGGAAAATGAAAAATGGGTCTGAAGATATTGGTAAGAACCTCACAAATACGTTTTTTCACTTAGAACTTTGGAAATAAATTAAAATGGAGAAGTACTTTAATAAAGTTCATCTCAGTATGGAGCAATGACAATTTATTAAACTACTTTTCCACTTTAATTTATTTCCAAAGCTCCAAGTGGAAAAAAGTATTAACTAATTTCTCACTAAAATCTTCAGACCCACTCTTCATTTACCTACTGTACTTAAACAAACTTCCGTATGGGGTTTGATTGCGTGTGGAATTATGATATCCTATTGGTTTTATCATAGGACCTGACTAAAAGAAATTTTATGGGCTAGAACGTTTTTCATTCTAAATCTATGTTCATTGTCCTGGAAATGAGATTGTTGCAACTCTTTTACTCGTGTTTATTGTGCGTCTAAGCAATCTCTATCTAATAGTAAAGGAAATCCATGAAGTTTATGATATCTACCTACATTTTCTTAGGACTAAAAATTTACCTCTCTACTGCATCTGTGTAGAAATAAAGACAAAAGTTGATTCACTAAATAGCAATAATCTTTGAAACTGCATCTCGGGGAAAGGCTAAACATAGACTTAAAAGGCTTCTGAAGCCCAGAACGTTTTACTGTGATTAATAAAAAATTTTTTTTTTTTGCTTTCCATTTGTTACAGTTTCAATGTTACTTCGTTTGAAATATTCCCGGTGTAGTAGTTAACTCAATGAACTTTATTCTCAGTCGTAGGAACTCTACTCGAACGTAAAAGAAAACACTTTTCTTTGCTTTCCAATTATAGATTATTACATTTTTTAATTATATATATATATATATATATATATATATATATATATATATATATATATATATATATATATATATATATATATATATATATATATATATATATATATATATATATATATATATATATATATATATATATATATTTTTTCTAATTTCCCCTTTGTCGAACACCATCTCTCTTCTAAACCTCATCTCTTGTTCTTAACCGAAACTTAGATGCTTGGGTGTGCTGACACTAAACCTTATTCTGTTACTTCCTACTTTCTCTATCCTCAATTTTCAGTCAAAAGCGGATATTGTGCGTATGTACGCAACGATGTTGTTTGTTCTCGTGTCTCTGATTTGGAGTTTTCTGAATTCTCTACTCTATGTCTTAAGCTTTCTTGCAATTCTACTACAAAATTTATTTGTTCTTTCTATTTATCTCCTAATTCTAATGACTATAAAAAATTCTTCGACTATTTAAACTCCAAAATAGAGCACATTCTTTCTTCTTCTTTCTTCGAAATCATCATTTTAGGTGATTTCAGTGTTCACCACCGCCAATGACTTTCATCTAGTTGAGCAGTTAGTGCAACTCCCTACCCGTATTCCTGACTATCTTTGTGATGAACCCAACATGCTTGATCTTTTCCTGAATTCTTACCCTTCCCCTTATACTGTTAAACTCTTTCCTCCTCTGGTTTCATTCAGTCACCTTATCTCCGTTTCTTGTTCTCTCTTCAAGTCTTCCGCAAGAACGGTATCTGTCTTCGGCTAAGGGACTTTTCTGGCATTTCGGTGCCACTAACCGGTTGACTTGCGGTTGTACATTTCTGATATCCCATGGAATGATTACTGTTTCCGTGGAATGGGTTCCTCTGAGTGTCCAAAGTTCATAACTGAGGTGATTCACTGTGGCATGGAGGCGTACATTCCATATTCTTCCCTTTCTACTAAACCCAACAAACCTTGGTTTAACTCTACTTGCTTTCGTGCCATCCGCCGCAGGGATGCTGCTTTGAGGGATTACCGTCGTCTTCAAACTCTAGAAACTCATTCAACTTATATTTCGTTCCGGAATCGTGCAAAATCTCTTCTTCGTGACACCAAAAACTCTTTTCTATGTCGTAAATGTAATAATCTTTCTGGTTCCTCTTCCTAGCTTCCTTTCTGGCTTTTTGCAAAAAATGTCAATCTAACTTTGCTTCTTCCTCTTTCCCTCCTCTAGTTTCTTCTGACGGCACAACTGCCATTTTACCTTCTACTAAAGCTGAACTCTTCGATCAGACTTTTGCCTCTAACTCTACCTTAGACGATTCCGGAGCTATTTCTCCTTCAACCCCTTCCAACTTATTAATGTTTAATATTGTTATTTCTTCTAAAGATGTCATTTCTGCCCTCTCTGAGCTTAACACTAAGAAGGCGTATGGTCTTCATGGTATTCTTCCTGTGGTTCTCAAAACTTGTGGATCTGAGCTTGCATTCTGCCTTGGTAACCTATTTCGTCTTTGTCTTTCTTCTTCAATTTTCCCTTCTTGCTGGAAACGTGCACTCACTCAGCCTGCGGCGAAGAAAGGGGACCCCTCTCAACTCTCTAACAATCTTCCTATTTCTTTAACGTCCGTTCTTTCTAAAGATTTTTAATTTATCCTTGACTGGAAGATTCGAAAACATCTCAATTCTTCTAATCTTATCTCTTTCGCCAGTATGTTTTTCGTAAAGAAACTCTACTGGTGATCTTCTTTCCCCTCTTTCTGACTCTTGGTCCTCCGCTCTTCGGTGTTTCAGTGAATCTTTCGCTGTGGCGCTAGTCATATCGAAAACCTTTGATAGAGTCTGACATTATATATATATATATATATATATATATAATATATATATATATATATATATATATATATATATATATATATATATATATATAATATATATATATATATTATATATATATATATATATATATATATATATATATATATATATATATATATATATATATATATATATATATATATATATATAATATATATATATATATATATATAATATATATATATATATATATATATATATATATATATATATATATATATATATATATATATATATATATATATTATATATATATATATATATATATATATATATATATATATATATATATATATATATATATATCTAAAATCACTGCTCACAGGAAGTACCGAACTTCACTGGTGTGTCAAAGGATATAGCCCAACACGTATAATTAAATTCATACTGTAAGGTTCACTACCTGTCACCGTAGCTGAAGATGAAACACAATGCATACAGGCAACCGTCATTCTGTTTTCTCTCTCTGAAACAGGAAATAGCTTTTAATCAAGGGAGATATCGATATAATCATTGCAGGTTCTAACCTAACCATTTCTGAATAAATACCTCGTTCTATGAATCTATAGCGTAGAGATCCCGAAAAGTCCATAGTAATAGTCTGCAAATTGGAACAACTGGAAACTTTTTATCATGTCGGATTAGCCTTTTTCTTACTGTCCACTAATGATATGAGGTGAACAATTCACCAAAGATAGAGTAAAACCTTTAGTTAAGACTGCTCACTGTACTGCTGCAGCTAATGGAATTGATTTTTGATTTTGATTTTGATTTT